>JAGDQP010010059.1:45491-57009 GCA_022664845.1 Lepisma saccharinum
TACTAGCAGGTCTACTCTGATTCGATCATAGACGACCCTTCTCTTCTAGGCAGGTCATTCTGCCCGTCGATCTATCCATCTGAGTCGCCCGGTCTGCGGGCCCTGATCTACCATTTAAGCCATTCGTTCACCTGGTGGTTCAATGTCTGGGCTTCGCTGTTGAGTTAACAGGCCAGTTAGCTCAGGAAGACGTCCCTCCCTGATTTGGAAGTCCGCCGTTGGAGCGTCGACCCATTCTCGTCTGGCCAGGATTCAGGGTAAGTGAAGTTCTGATTAGAATGTCTTGGTTTAGCTATTCATGGTCGTTGGTGGGATCCATTCTGTCCGTCAGCTATGATTAAGCCCATAATTTGTGAAAGGGCAATAAATCCCCTATTTTTTGTAATTTCGTTATCATTTATTTATGCCTAGTGTCACTCCTTCCAGTCTTATTTGCCTTTCTGTAGCTACCAATTAACCCCCGGAGTACATCCTGTATTCGTATCTTTAGGGTAAGAATTTTAGACGCACCAGGCGAATGTCAGGATGATACTCAACCTCCTCGATTCCCGGTAGAAGGAGGCTACAATATATATGGGGGGTGTTGCCTGTTGAAATTCGTGCGTTTCATAGGGAAAGTATACAAATTTAAATACTTGGGAGCATATGTAACAAGCAAAAGTGAGGTCACGGAAGAAATAAAAAGTCGCTTAGTATCGGGGAACGCATGTTTCTACTCAGTTCAAAAACTTCTAACATCGCGATTAATATCAAGGAAATTGAAATTGAAAATATACATAACGGTTATTCTGCCGGTAATACTTTACGGCTGCGAAAGTTGGAGTACGATCCTAGCAGATGAACATAAATTACGTGTGTTTGAAAATAAGGTTTTGAGAAAGATATACGGACCGAAACGGGACGAGATGACTGGAGAGTGGAGGAGACTGCATAATGAAGAACTCCACGGACTGTACGATTCACCAGATGTTGTAAAAATAATGAAATCGCGACGACTAAGGTGGGCAGGCCATGTAGCTCGGATGGGGGGAAAACGAAGATTATATTCTATCCTCGTTGGAAGGCCGGATGGAAGGAGACCATTGGGAAGACCGAGACGTCGTTGGGAGGACAATATTAGAAGAGATCTTCGAGAAGTAGGTGTCTGTGATGAAAACTGGCTTGATTTTGCCCACGATAGAATCCAATAGCGAACGTTTGTTACTGCGACGCTGAACTTGCGAGTTCCATAAGCCATAGAGCTAGTTAATTCCACATTAAGTCGACTGTAGAAGCATCTTCCTTCGAGCTCCATTGAAACGAAACTCAGAGTGCGCAGCGTTGCCAACAGCAGAGCTTAGAAACGCGCCAAAGCAGCAAAAAGTCGATAGAACGCGCTAAATGAAACTTTGAAGGTCGCTTAAAAATATTTCGTTTCGGCGCTATAGGTTGCCGAAAACGTGGGAAAATGAACTATAGAGCTGTTATGTCCATGCCATTGACATGGTATCCTCAAAGACTTCGAATCTGCTCTACCCCAAAATACATTTTTTTAAACTGAGCAAGGGATTCTAATAATAATAATAATAATAATAAAATAGAAAAGAGACAGTCATAATTTTTTTGAAGCGAGGGTGGTCACCGCAAGCTATTACGAAAAGGCGTTAAATTTGGCGCTGGGTGCTAACAGGAGAAAAGGGGTGTTAAAAGAGTATTAAAAGCGCTAGTTCTAGCGACAAAAGCGCTAAATTGGAAACACTGTGGGTGCGTCACAACTGGCGAAAATGTTGTGCAGTGTTGCCTGCTTCACACATCTATTACAGCTTTGTTGCTAGTCCATGAAGGTGATGAAAAAGCGAGTTTCGTGTGTTTCAGCAAATTTAATTGTGATACTAATAGGTTTATTTTCGATTTAATTACGATTCATATTTCGAACTAAATTATTCTGAAGGATAATTGTTGAAAACTAGCTGGAAAACTAAAAGGAGATATTAAAAACATGTCTAAAACATGAACATGAAGGTAAGTTACATTCCATGAAGTTCACGTTTAGCATATTTGACACTAAATAACAAATATTAAAATATGAAAGTGGATAGAAACTGGCCGAGTTATACGAGGTGTGTTCGAAAAAAGACCGATCTTTTGAAATAGCGCGTTAACCGGGAGAGGGAGCGCGCTGCGGATTTCCACAACATATTGCCATTTACCTCGTTTCGCCATGACCGTTAGTCACCGAGTTACAGCCGGTGAAGTGAGTACGTGCAAAAGCTGTTCGTCGGATTAGTGACAAAATTCGTACCGCTTTTTGTTCGAGGGTGGGCTGAAAAGTTTTGCCTGTCCATTAATATCTCTGGTTTATAATGAACATAATTTAATAAAATACAAAACAACGTGTACCTTGACACCTTGGCTTCAGTTCTGGAACATCACTTCTTCACATAGTCACCATCCACTTCCACGCACTTTCTCCAACGACGCACCAGTCCTTCGATGGCGTCACGGTAGAAATTCTCAAGGACGATACGAGGCTGAGAGCGACCCTTTTTGGTTCCAAATCATCACAGGCGACGAATCGCGGGTCAACCACTATGACCCAACGATGAAGAGGCAGTCCATGGAGAACCATAACAAAAGTTCTCCAACTCTAAAAAAAAAAATCAAAGTCTGTCCATCTGCGAGAAAACTCATGTTGACTGTGCTTTTCGATGTGAATGGAGTTGTCCACACCGAGTTTCTTCCCAAGGGTATCAACGTGAACTCAGAGCGGTACATCGAAACCCTAAAGAAGCTAAATGTTCGACTGGTACACGTCAGGCCTGACAATGGAACCCCCTCTTCTTCTCCATGACGAAGCTAGACTCACACCAACAACTTGACCACTAACGCAGTATTGAAGCTTGGATACACTATCCTTCCACACACTCCATACAGCACTGATCTTGCACCCAGCGACTTTTGCATCTTTCCTAAACTGAAGGAACACCTTAAGGGCAACTATTACTCATCAAATGAGGAAGTCGAGCATGCTGTGCGATCGTAATGTCTCTCCAAAGGCAAGGATTTCTACCGTGACGCCATGGAAGGAATGGTGCGCAAAACAGGTCAATCGAGATTGTGCGCCATTCGGGATCTAAAGTGTGCGCAATTCCGTTGCACCGGTCCAGAGGCGTCATTTAGGGGCAACCTCCCCCCTCCCTTAGTTTGAGAATATAATGTTGAGTGAGAGAAAATAGAACATTTAGCTGAAAGCGTATTTTTATAGCTCCTGTATTTTTTTATTTATTTTTTTCAAATTTCAGTATTGTTCTCGCCGAAGCTTCAGTTCTTCATATAGAGGTAGACTATGTGATTTCCTTATAGAGAGGGCTGAAATACGCACTCCACTTAACGTGTGAAAACTAAGGAAACCGTTCGCTCAGTTCTAATGAGCTCATGCCCTCTATAAATAGGAAGTTTCCCACATTTCCGTGGCAAGTACATCACCATCTTCATCTCTCCCAGCAACCAAAACCACAAACTTCCTGTATACGCACAACGAACATCGTTACAAAATTTTGATCAACGTAAGCTTCCTGTCTACGTATGAAATTAGATTGCCTTGATCAAGGCTATGCATGACATGCAATTTTTTTCAACAACGTTGAGATCTGTTCTTCACAATTCGTTCCCGTGTCAATAACCCAACAATACTAACAATGAAACGAAGATTGGGAGATTTCAGGTTCAGTCGCTCTGGAATTTACAGTAATCTTAGATGCGTTCTTCATCACACTTGTGCAACAAACGTCAACATCCAGAATGAATGAATGATGTGGTATCAGTACGCTAATTTGCAGTGTCGCAGAGCTTCAACGTGTCAATCACGTCGTTTTGGAAGGGGTTACCGGGTCTATGCTTGGGACTCGGCCTGACACTGTGACCTGATTTCGACCAGTGGCGTAGTCAGGGGATAGCTCCAGGGGATCCGGACCCCCTCCGAAATTCCGATTTCTTTGTAAAATTAGAATAAGTTTAGGCGTAATTATGTATTTTTATATACATACGAAGTCTGGATTACCCCCCAAAAAATTTGGTTGACCCCACTCCGAAAAGAAATTCTGGCTTTGCCCCTGATTTGGCCCACTTCCATATAAAACACTGTTGTGTTTGAACGGTGTTCTTTTAGGGTGTGTAATCCCCCCCTCCCCCGAGCACGAATATAAAGAGACCGAATAGTTATGTAATAGTAATAACATGGAATTCCTGGAAAGAACACAAATACCCTCGCAGTTGTGCAAAATCTCCCTCCGAAAGGCTATACTGAAAGAATTTTGTATTTGAAGTGTTAAATAGGATAAAAGCATTAAACTCTTTTGAAACTATCACAAATGACATAGACTGATTGATTCATTGAAACCACAGGAACAAGACACGTCAAATCGGGTTAAGATTGGATCATCGAGTCGGTCTGATCAATCGGGCCACAAAGCCAGTTCGGTTCTTCGTGTCAAAACCGGGTCAGTAAAAATGATTCCGGTTTCAACTCAATGATTATAACAGAACTAAGATCTTATATTAAAAAGTTATATGGACGTACTCCAAGCCTATAAGGGCATGTTCGTTGTTATTCTCAACTCTCAAGGATAACGCCCCCGGGCGACTTGAGGAATGAATTAAGGAAGACAGTAGCTACCAAAGATGATTGTAATATATATGGAAAAATATTCATCCGCTAGGCTTCGGTCTGCAAATTCTTTTAAAAGGAACGAATATAATATCAGCAGCCTACTGATTACGTCTGCAAACGTGATTACCCTTCACATCAGAGCCTCTAGAATCTCTAACTGCAACGAAAAGACAAACAAGCTACGTTTACTTTCATAGATATTTCAAGAAGACGCCAATGACGTGTATATACGAAGACGACTATATATATATATCCTGCGTAGCCTATCCTATCCTTCGGTAGCGCGCTCGGCTTCAGTGCGAGCGGTCCCGGGTTCGATTCCCGGTGGGGGCTCAAAAATTTCGGTGTTGACCCAGCATCGTGAGGACAATTGGGAGCTGCTGTGAATAAAAGACAGTGGCGATAACAGTGAGAGCTTCGGCTCTCCTCTCCCAACCCGTCTGGTTAGCGTGGGAGCAGTAGACCGACTCCTCCCTTCGGGTAGAGGCCTCATCCACTAGTGGATTGAATATGGCTGCGATTTAAAGAGAACAGTTATTTTCCTTCAAAAAAAAAAAAAAAAAACACGAGGATTCGATCTCAAAATATCTACATGATAACATGAACATACCTGACAGAGACTGCAGAGCCACAATACCGTGTAACAAAAAGTTTAGCAGATACAGTAAATGAGAATTCGCAAATATAAGCAAGAATTTTCCGCAAAGTGAGTAGCACAGAAGAGAGAATCACAATAGGCACACAGGACAAAATACGCATCACGGTAACCTTCAAAATCACACGCCAAAAATTATACTAATCTCACAATAATAATAATAATAATAATAATTATTATTATTTCGGGGGTGGGGTCCGGGCCGTGCTTCTATCCGTAACTGTCAGCAACTTCAAGAGTGTAAAATGAAGTGGCATTTGACACCGTGTCCATAGAGCGTGCTTTTGAAGGTTGCTCTGGGTGCCTATTTAATTCCCCCTTCTGTTTTACTCACTTTGCAGAAAAGCCTCACTTGGACTTGTGAAGACAAGTACTGGCCTATATCTGCCAAACTCTGTGTTACACGCTCGGGTGGCTTTGCAGTCTTTGTCAGCACTGTCAGGTACGTCCATGTAGATATTTTGAGTAGTAAATAAATGCCTGTTCGAACCGAAACTGTGGCTGCCCGGGCTGTCTTCCACTTGCTCATAACTTTAACGCCCTCAAGCGGACAAACGATGCATTACACGGTCGAATTACTTTGCAGGCATTATCAGCATCGGGGTACCAATACATAAACGAAGTCATTAAAAAAATCCTGTTCGAAGCCGAATATTTCCCTTGTAAGTTTTCATCGGCGAGATCACTGAGTCTAAAATTTGTCCAATCTGGGAACAACTAAACAGTACACGTTCAAGCACGGCATATGGAACGCTTAATTCCAAACTGTATCGAATGTTAGTTTGTTGTTGCCATATTCTCCAACTTGTTCGACTCAGAATTAGCCATTTTCCATGAATCTGGGTGTACATAAAGAAAATTGTGAATTTGATAGGAACAGCTTTTAATTCCCATATCAAATTTTACTAATTCAACAGTTCAAATGACAAAGCAGGCATGAAGTTAGTTGTTACGACAATCCTTGTGTGAGCTCAGACGATGCCATTAACTGTGTGCATTTTAAAGTTGGTTAAAATTCAGTTGATACAACATAAAATTTTATTCTGCTTCATATTAAAACAAATTTGTTTAATCACAAAACGAAGATAGACAAAGAAAACACAGCTTTTTGGCAAGGCTGATAGAACTTTGATAATCACAAAAAGAAACTTGCTTGCATGTTTAGTTGTATAGTTTAGTCTGAAGAACCAAGTGGTATACTTTCGAAACTCCAATGCTTTAGTTTATTTTTGTTGTGATTACAGTACTATTAGCCTTGTCAGAAAGCTGCGTTTTCTTTAATAAAGATGGATCAAAGGCCGTATCGTTATAATATCGAGGATAGACATTATAACGGACCATAACAGAACTTTGCTTGGTCCGCAAGGCCTCTGGAAACTTTTGACCTGGCCGTGCGAGACCGGCCAGGCGCGAATTCACTGCCTCCAACACGTATGGTCTTCCTTCTCTGGGTCTTTCCGCACATCTGTTCGGAACTTGTGGGACCTATTTCGACATATGCGACCACACTACATGCTAGCTGCTATTTACACTTTTATGAAACCTATCTTCCACAAGGGCATGTTGGAATTGTCCTCCTAACTACGGTGCCAATCTTCCTAGGGAGTAAACCGTACCAATATAAATGTGTGCAACAAATATTTTTCATGCCTTTCTGTAAATGCTCTACTAAACTATCGAGCTTACTGCCCAGCTTCCTTGACAAACAAACTCGTCAATGTAAGGCGCTATTACACTGTCGGGCTTGCTCATCGAGGATACTCATGCGAGCAAGCTGATCAGAAAGCTCGACAGTGTTATAGCGCCCTAATAAAAGACTATTCAGGATGGCAAAAATATGGGGTAAGTATTTTGTGTAACACTTCTGTATCAAGAACGTCTCACTAGCTCATCTGCTAAAGTAGCCCAAAAATAGCTACGTACCTGTCTGTTCCTCTGCATTGACAATTCTTCGATTCTGTATTAATTCAACTATTCTTTCACAAGTCCATTAACTTCTTTTTTCGTGTCACATTTATCACTGTCTTGTATCATCATGTATTTCCATCCTCTGATTCTACAACTGCACTACTTTCATACAAATGTAATTACATTAATACTCATCCTTCCAGAGCACAAGGAATCTTAAAATTTATGGGGCGTTACTCATATTTCTGATAATATCTTTTTATCAGAGATAAAAATGAACTACTTTGGTATTTCTTCCCTAGAATAGGGAGAGAGAATTTATTTCCAAATGCTGCATCGAACTCGTTTGACATCCGGGTCACTATCCAACACCATCTGTCACTGTTTGATGAAATCTTGAAATGAAGTATCAATAGACTCTAAAATAAATGCGCCACCAGTGTTGCTAACTAACAATGTTTCTAAAAGTTATAGCTGTTGAAGTTGTATAAATATTATGATTGTGGATGCAGACCATATGGTCTCTACATATATCGAAAGAGTCGAACGGTTATAGCTCAGATCGTGAAGCATTAGATTCACATTCCGAGAGTCCTATGCTCGAATCCAGAGGCCGGCAATCCTAACACAGGCCTTTATGCTTACTGTACGTCTAAACAAGGCTAAAGCTGGGATTGTTCGAATCGAACTAGGCCCCCTTGACCAACAGGCTTGAAATGCAAAATATAAAAATATGCAAATATATTCAAGTTCAGATAAGCAATTAATTTCAAACTTTCGTAAAATCATCACCTATACAGGCTATCCACCCATGACCTTTCACTACAATGTCAGAAGGCAGTGTTGACAAGTCAGCATGAAATTATTATTTTTAATTATCAATACGCTGTATATATTTAGAATGAATTGGTATAACATAATACAGTATAGTATATCCTTTTTTTGGTTTGTTATGTACTGTACACACGAACCAGTACTGCAAACTTTGCGAGATACAAACGGAAATATAGTTTAATCCATGACCCAATAAAAGCAAAATAAATATTCACGAGAAATTCTGATGGATCATGTTGAAAGCACTGTCTATATGATCACTTTGGCTATTCTCCCCGGTCACCTACGAAAAGAAACACTATTCAAACGCAACAGTATTATAAGGAAAAAATAAATCTCTGCTTTGCTCTTCGGGTCACCAGGTCAGATCGGGCCCCGAGCATGGACCAAGTGCAACCCTACACTAAACAAATAATAATAAGTGACCCGGGTCCAAATATAGACTCGGTGACCCGTTTCAGCTCTGACCTCAACTAAGGGTCCTGGCTGCTACCTTTCCTATTCCTCCTCCCGAAAGTGTAATCGTTTTTAAATGAAGCTAGTTTCATAATAATGCGACTTTAAGATTGCAAAAGCAAAAGACGAAGGAAATGCAAGTGGATGAGGAGATACAGATAACAAAAGAACAAACAGTTAGTCAAATCCACTGTATCTTCGTGCGGAAGCTTTCTATAATAGCGGCAATGTTTTTATCCTCTTCTAATTTCAGTCTGTTCGTCCGTCTACAATGGAGGCTAGAGCCTCACTCAAAATGAGTAGAAAGAAACTGGCTTTGCATTCAGTTACCTCGGTTATAATCTGGTGCTTCTACAGCAGTGCTTCTCAAATGCTTCTTAGCCTTGCGGAAGGGTACGTAAAACACCAGCGTTGTTAACTTTGAATCCTTTCGCTGTTACTACTGGATATTGAAGATATTGTAACAGATCCCTACCCTCAAGTTGATAATCTTTATGTAGTCGGAGATCTAAATGCCGATCACAACTCTGTCCAGAATAATCTGAAACTGTTTACTTAAAATCAATCTTGGAATCATTACAGCTAACTCAATTAATTGATGAGCCAACTAGAATAACTGAATCCAGTGAGTCATTACTGGATTTAATCATTACTGACAGTGTCCAGATGGTTCAGTCATATACCGACCATTGTGTCACGTTCGTAGTACTCAATACTGCCTGCATCCCTAGGCGCTCAACTGAAACTATTCGTTTTTGGAACTATGCCACTTTCAACGAGGAATTATTCTACCGTGATGCTGAAAACACAAACTGGGACGATGTCGAATTATGCGAATCGATAAACGATAAAGTAAGCTTTTTACAAAAAACTCTCACAAACCTTTTTGATGTACATGCTCCAATTAAAACAACGACAATCACTAAATGCAAATTACCGTACATTTCAAGCAATACAAAGCTACTAATGAAACTCCGTGATCGTGCCCACCAAAAGTTCAAACGTACCAGAGCCCTACAGGATTGGGATGAATACAAGAGATTGCGTAATTTCACAACAACTGTGGTTCGGCAAGAAAAAGTCGCATATTTCTCTCATCGCATAAAGTGTAGCGTTAGCATACAAGATACCTGGAAAATAATACGCGAACTTTGTTTGTGCAATAAAAATACTCTACCTGTTCTCCCTACAATGCTGAACGATCCAAATGATGTGAATCATCACTTTGTCAACTCCCATCGCGTTTCAGCTACTAGTGAAGATATCATTGATCAACAAATACTGAAATGTACATCTCGAAGTCTCCCATACTCTGGTAATCCTGTTCATCTAAAACGTGTGGATATAAACGAAGTGAAAAAGGCTGTATATAAAATTAAATCTAATGCTGCTGCACTTGATGGAGTGGAAAAATGCTTAAGCTCGCGATGCCCTTCATCTTAGCCCCACTAACACATGTCATAAACTTCTCACTTTCTAACGGCTGCTTTCCTAGTGCGTGGAAGCTCGCTAAAGTTGTGCCCCTTGCAAAGAAAAATCCAGTAAAACCCTTAAACGATTTGAGACCTATCAGCATCTTACAAGTTATGTCAAAAGTTTTGGAAACAATAGTTTTTCAGCAATTAACTGATCATGTTAATAGTACTGCTCTCTTACCAGTCTTTCAATCTGGCTTTCGTAAGCATTTTAGCACCACTACAGCTTTATTACAAGTTACAGATGAAGTACTACACGCAATAGACAACTTACATGTAGTAATCGTAGTACTACTGGATCTCACGAAAGCATTTGACCTAGTCTACCACGGCGTACTCTTAGCAAAAATGAAATATTACAATTTTTCTGATACCGCGATTATGTGGTTCGAATCATATCTGAAAAACAGAAAACAACAGACGTGTCTCAAGACAGCGCATTATGCTCTATCTGAGCCATTACTTGTTAGAGCAGGTGTACCGCAGGGATCTATATTAGCCCCACTATTATTTTCTATTTATACCACAGATCTCATGAATGTCGTCAGGCACTCATCTGCATATTTTTATGCAGACGACACGCAATTAATTATTTCCTCACCGCCACAATATATTATGCGAACAGTGGAACTTCTTAATGAGGACCTCGCGGCCGTGTCAAACTGGTGTCATGATAATGGTCTTCTCATCAATCCAGTGAAATGCGCGTTTACTCTTCTGGGAATCCAACAACAGTTAAACAAGATCAACCACTGGGAACTAAAAGTGCGTATTATGGATTCTTATGTATCTTTCTCTCCGAATATCAAAAATCTTGGGCTGATAATAGATCAGGAACTGAGTTGGAGTACACACACGACTTCCCAGTGCCTCAAAGCATTAAATGTACAACTATATAAAATAAAAGATTTCCTATCGCACCATATTAAGTTATACCTTGCAAATGTGCTTATTCTACCTTTATTTGATTATTGTGATGCGGTGTACGGAACGTCTCTTTCCAGTCGTAGATGTATGGCTATTCAAAAGGTTCATAACTCTTGCATTCGGTTCGCTTTTGGATTACGTAAAAGTCAGCACATCTTACCCGTTAGGAATAATAATAATATTTTGACAATGTCTCGGCGTCGGTATCTGCACTACTGTTGCTTGATCTATAAGGTTCTCAAAATAAAATCTCCACCGTACCTATACTGTAAATTCACAAGTAGGTCCAATATTCATTCATATACAACGCGGAGCTGTGAAAAGCTTGATGTACCACGCCACAAGCTCAAACAGGTTCAGGGATCCTTCTCAATATCGGCAGCAAAGGCCTGGAATGCGCTTCCCAAACATATCCGAGATATTGAAACATTTAAATCATTTAAAATTTCGTTAAAATTTTTCCTACTTAAGGATCAGCAGCTGACCTCCAGTACACATGATGTCTAGATGTCAGATGCGAAATCGGTTCAATATTGTCCTTTTGTGCTCATTAACACAATTATTGGTTGTAATTTGTAATGGTGTTTTATTGTGTGTGGGATTTTTTTTTTTTTT
>JAGDQP010010060.1:10799-57008 GCA_022664845.1 Lepisma saccharinum
ATATATATATATATAAAGGTCAAGCTGGAAACTTCAATTAATATAAGCATTAAATACTATTTTCATAGCTACTTGTAAATGAAATTTTCAGCTCTTGAAAATAGAAAAGTAAGCAATGTGTAGTGATTTTTTGCTATATGAGCAAAATTATCAATTCTTCTCTAGTAATTTTTAACTAATTTTGAAGAAAATACATCCGCAAAGCATCGGAATTCCATCTGAAAATATCACATTTTCTATCCAAAGCGGGTGTGTTTTGAAGAGCACTATATTTGATTGGAATGTAATAATTTTATGAAAACATTTTCTCATCGAACAAGGTGTGGAAATTTCCGCCCTTTTGATCACGTGTGCTTACCCGGATTTCACTATTTCCTCCACCTTCACCTACAATACCAATGGACAAATTCGCTAATCACACCTCACTAAGAACTTGGTACGTCTACGAAATTAATGTCTAATATTAAGAGGTCTCAGTACCTACTTCTTCTTTTTTTTTTTTAATATTTTTAAGAAAAATACTTGACAAAGTACAAGCAACTGAAATTTTGGAAGCGGTCCCCGATAACATCTATGAATGCCTTTCAAATTAACTACGTCACAATTTGAAGACCTTGGTTATACATAAAGACATTCAAAAAATCCTGGCATCTGACGTCCGCGATTGTGGATATTCAAATTTCTAAGCTATAGAATAAAGCATTTTAAAATCTCAACAGTTCATTTGATACATATTCGAAAAATATTATCAGAGATGCTTTCCAAAATGTCAATGCTGCTTGTCTTTTGTCCAGTAGTTTTACAAATGTGAAAAAGAACACAGGAAGTAGCATTGAGACCTCTTAAAACATGTCAATAATTCCTCACACATCGGTCAAAATTTCAATATCAAATCAGATTGTGTTTACTTGTGTCAAACTACACAATAGACAGAGAACATGCTTACACCTGAGTTTCAAATCAATACAACTATTGATTAAACCTCCTTTCATATCACACATACAACCATTTAGCCTTACTTAAATATTAAAAGTGGGAGGTTCCTTTCAAACTGTATCATATACCATGTTATTGTGAAACTTTTAACGACGATACAGAACCTGTGGTTTCTAACTATCCATTAAATATTGTATGTGAAACAATTCCTAAATGACAGCAAATCGAAAGTGCCTGAGACAGCGAGGAACACAAAGAAACTGTCCTCGGCTTACGGTCCTGCATAATATTTTAGTAATGGGGTAAGATAGCACAAAGAAAAAGGAGACCGTCTTACGGGGAAAAAAAAATATTAAACAATCAATTTCATTATACAGTCAACAACCCAGAATACAATACGGATTTCACAACAACAAAATCACACTGTCATCATACATTATAAAGACAGCTTACCTTATTTCGCATCCTTTTCTTTTTACAATGACAAACAAAATATGTTTTTCTTTTGTTCTGGACAGTACAAGGTCCAATAATCATTTTTCAAATACTTCACAGCAAATAAGGAGTACATATTTACAAAAATATTATTTTTTATTCATCACGTTTTATGCTTATGTTGTTATGTTACGGTATATCCGAGTTTCTAATCATTTGGTTAGAACGAATTCACTGACTTTTGCTGGTAATTGCACACATTTCAGGTAACACTATATTTGGAATTACTGAAGTTAAGAATTTTACTTTATCTTGCTTTTACAGATAATCCATCAACCATCTGTTACTATTTCTTGACATGCTTTAGCGGTGTAGAGTTGTCAGTTCTACGACCTCGCAGTAAAGGCAGACATTCAAGATGCCCTCTGTCCATTTCTAAGCCTTGTCTTCATCTACAGCCTCAGGGTGGTAATGGTGAGGCTGCTTCCCTTCACCATGATATTTTTGTTCGGGATTATCTTCCCCTAGCCTTTGAAGATCCTTCTACTAACTGCAACGAAGCAGTACTGGTTTGGGTACGCCCCGGAATATTTCCGGTACCCACCATAATCTGGTTGGCATTCCCCTATCCGCCACCTGGTGGGAGACCAGTAAATATCCAACCCGGAATGGCCTTTGACTCCGTTTCTTTTGGGCTGGAAACTTGAGATCACTGCCTGCAGATGCAAGGATCACCTTCTGAACATCATATTATGAACAAAAGGTATGTCTGTTTTAGCTAACTGGAAGTTAAAAATACTTACTATATGGCTTACGGAACTCGCACGTTCATCGCCGTAGTAACAAACGTTCGCCATCGGCATCTATCCTGGGCAAAGTCAAGCAAGTTTTCAACACAAACACCTACTTCTAGAAGATCCCTTCTAATATTGTCCTCCCAACGTCGTCTCGGTCTTCCCAACGGTCTCTTTCCCCCGGCTTTCCAACTGAGATGGAATATAAACTATCAAATAAATAAATACTAGAGTCAATTAGTATAATGGAGAAAGGTAAGTAAATGAAATAGACCTGCCTAACTCTGAATCAAAGACAGTTTTTCCCACCCCTTCCATATCATGAGGAATCCAACGGTGTATGGCTTATCTCTGTCTGACTTGTAGTAGCAGAGATCTAAGCGGGGGTACAGACAGACAGGATGAACTATAACTTCCCCGTATTCATACGGGAGCGCTAGACAAGGCACAGTATAAATTTAATTTCACCAGCACGTCCGCAACTTTTTCAGGTCGATGGAAACCCTGTAATTTCCTGTATTTTATCTCTTTTTTTTTTTTTAAATACAAACTTTTATTTAACTTCAACTGTTCGTTAGATAGTTATTTAGGGTGAAATCTTGTAAGCCAATTTTGACCCACTTCACCATGAAACTTTGCATGCATACGCACTTCCGATGACAATACAACATTTTGGCATTCCGGGTCGGGTATTGGGTCGCAGTTGCCAACCTTTTGAAAAAATATTTTTTTTTTTTTTTACAAAAATATCTTCCACACTGCTCGACGTTTCCGCACCACACTTAATTTAAGCATTAATCAACACACAAAAGAAAATAGTGTGGGTATCCCTGTCTCCAAGCACCCCAGTGTTGCCAACCTATTTTAAATATTTCAATTTACTCCCATACCGTTTACAGTCTATGCACCAAACTTAGAACCTGGCTATTACGACATGTTCTAGAGGTATTCCGGACGCCGCAGTTTTCATTGTTGCCAAATCATGCAGTTATAGACACATAATATTTAATTAGGCTATTTACTCAACACAAAATAGTGACAAATAATTGTTTTTTTGCTCTAAATACAAGAAATAGTATTAGAATTTTTTGGTAGTTTCCACTTTCTCGATAAAGATATTCAACTTTTGAATAAATCAAGAAAAACGGGTTTCAAAGGTATTGCATTTTCTTAACATGGAAGTTTACGTGTTCCAGTAATGTTTCTGTGACCTGCCACAGCAGTGTTCCTCTAATTATCAAACCTATCTGTCAGATGAGACATCCACAAACTTCTTTAGTGCATTAATAAAAATTCAATCAATCAATCTGAATCTTACATGAAAAGGCTGGTATTTCATTTTATACTTGTATATACCCTGTAGTCTGTGGACCCACTATTTCCTTATTACCAGAAAGACATTTTAGTTCCTTTCAGCTTAGATTTAGTTCTCACTTCTTGTATTTTGTCTACTAACAAGTAATCCTCTTTGGACACCTACAATGTTATTTTCTGTTATCAACTTTTTAAGTTCCTATAGTCGAAATAAATATAAATTCACTGTCAACTTGATCTTATTTTGACACATAAATCTTGAAAAAATACATGAATAAATGATAAAGTCACAAATACAATTACTTAAAACGCGAAAATAAATTGGTAATAAACGTCCGTCTCAGAAACAGGTTTCAGTTCTAATACCAAGACGGCTTACATGGTATTTGCACTTTGCCTAGTTACAAAGTTCACGCTTTACGCAAACATCCTATCAGAAACAGCGAGTAATTGTTTATAAAAGACAGCAAATCATGTAACACAACTCCACATGTTTGCTTCAGTAGGAAACATTTCTTCGAACTTGAACATGTGTGCAGGGAAAGATTCATGATGTCGTTTTCGTGATTATTAGTTTAGCTACTTTGTTTACACTGTGTTCGGACAGTAAGCCACAAAGCTGGATTGGCCAGTAACTGTGGAAGCATTGAGTAGCTTTGGGTGACCATATTCAATGAAACTCTATGGCCTTGTCTATAATCAATCTTCAGAATAATAATAATAAACTACCGTCGCTCTTAGTAAAATATACGGTACTATAGATCACTGCACACTAATGATAAAATCCATACACTGCAAAAAATAGCTGTGGTAATTCAACACAATGCGGTGTCCCAGCGTGACTACCACTTTTTGTGTGTTAAATCAACACAACGCACGGTGTTGATTTCGGTACTGGGAGAAAAAAAAGTTACGGCTGCAGGGAGATTTGAACATAGGTTGCTCAATTAGAAGTCGAGCGTCTTACCGACTAGGCTAAATCGTCAGTCCGAAAAGGCATTAGATGCAAACGATATTTATTGAACATCATTTGAATTTAATGACTACACTATAGATTTAAACAATGTAGGGGATCAAATATATGTTGCTGAACCCCCCAAAAACAAACTAAGTTACTTGCATGACTTATCCCATGGTTTAATCACTTCCTATTTTTGTCAACTGAGAACCAGAATTCCCATTCATTGAGAATATGCCATTTCTATGAAATCAAGCAAGATGGCGTCAGCCAAACACTTGAGCACCATTACTGCTTTCTTATCGTAACAACATGTCAAATGCTGCGCTTGCTTTCATAGGAATGGAACACATTCTCAATAAATGGGGATTGTGATCCCTAACTGACCAACGGAAAGGTGATTAAATCATGGCATAAGTCGTGAGAGTAACTTTGTTTCTGTTTGGGGTTCAGCAACATTTTTTTTTTATCATCTATATTGTTTCAATCTAGTGCTCTTTCTGTCTCACGATTTAGCCAAGTCGGTAAGAGACTTCTAACTGAGCAACCCGATTTTTAATTTTCTTATTTGTTCGATGTTGAAGAAGCTTCATTGTCATAGGTTTTCATATTAACAAAAACAATGAAGCGATTTCAACAATGAAGGAAAACGAAAATAAAAAAATCGGCATCGATCATGCTCTTGAATTGGTTATGAACTTTCTTCCCTGAAAGTTTGACCTCTCTAGGCTTAAATTTACAGGAGCAGCAAGGAAATTTCGTGCAACGATAAGAATACAGTAAACATATACGGAGATAGTGCTGCCATCTTTTATTGGGAGATTGTTGCTTCAGATCATCCTTAAGAGAAACAAGGGTTTCACTTTTTGAGTAAGGCAAAGTTTTTCGCAATGAATCCACGTTCTTAAAGCTTTTATTTCTAGTTAGTACGTGAGGTCGAAATTAGAACAGTCTTGTATTGCCTGGACTCCAAAATACTTCGAAATATTCTCAAATTACAGGAAAAAAAAAACACAATTTAAATTCCTGAAAATGCTTCCAAATACAGTAAAACTGATCTCTAACCAAAAAAATAAAGTACAAGGATTTGTATCAAAGCTTAACAATTATTAAACAATAGAATTGGCAGCCCAGAATTACTTTCGAAACTATTTTCGCGTTTTCAAACAGGCAGAATCAGAAACGGGAATACTGGAAATTTTGATTGTGCAAAGACAAGATTAAATATATATATTAAATAAATCACTTCTACGCAGAAATGACTGCTTCTACAATGAGAACCACCAAATCTCATATTTGGTACATAATATCGCATAAGTTGCTTGTGCTAAGGTACACACATAGCTTATCATGCAAGTACGATAAATGGATGGTGTATATGTAATACAACAATGTAATTGAGCGCTAAGCCCCTTGTGCTGCTATTACTAAATAACTCCAGAGAGAAAATTTAGAAAAACTTGTGCTATCAAAACAAATACAAAACATTTAGAATTCTATAGCAGGCAATGACTAACAAGTGAACAACGGAACGTTGTTTCGAGAGATCTGTGGACCAAACCAAGGAATGAGATCTTTGTACAACTCAGGAATATGGACGATAAGAAAGAAGTCAGAAAGATTCCAGAATAGAGAAAAATGAAGATCAAAATAAGATTACGTATGACGTCAGAACCTGTTTGTTGTCATAGCAACAATCCACAATCCCTTGTCAAAACAAACTGCGTTTTATTGTTAGTTCGTCCGTCTACAGAGAACAATTATAAACGGTAAGATTCCAAGAAGAAGGTTTGCAATATTGACAGATCACAGAATATGGGAAGTTGAAGGCAGAGGCTGTCGAACTGAGTCCTGTCTTTCCTCAGAATATGCCACGATGGCGACATCTACACACGGTGAACCTCAGGAGGAAGGTTTAATATTTCTGTAGCTGATAATACTCGTGAGTCTGAACAAAAAAATATATATATATTACGTAAATATGTACCTGCTTCGCAACCGTTACAGAGATATAGCTTGTCTAGATTTCATGGAGGCTGCATAAGCCAGAAGTTAAAAAAAAAAAAAATAATGGACGAAACCCTCAAAAATGTGCCACAAAGACGTGCTACATATATTGCACACATCAGAAAATCCCTCGAGGGAATTTTTATGGAAGAGATTAGAAGACAGGGAACTTTATTTTGAAAAAGTCCTTTTTTCCCGCCATTTCAATACAATAAGTAGTACGTAGGACAGCCAATTTTATTCCACTAAAGTGCGTCCGTAGATACCTTGTCGAAACTGGCACGATTAGTTCCTGAGATCCTGCCAACACCGAACGTTCTAAAAAATATAAGATATTGTTGAAATATTGACGACAGAATAATAACAGAAAAACAATGTATGATCTCTTTGAACTCATCTCCAGACGCACTTTAATGGTATAAATCGGCTGTCGTATCTACTATTTATAGTATTGAATAAAAAGGCGGGAAGAAGGACGTTTAAACGTATCTTTTTCCCCCATAAAATTTCCCTCTAGGGATTTTCTGATACGTGCAAAAGGTGTAGCTCGTCCTTCTTGAACATCTCCCAGCGATTGGTCCATTTCCGTTGCATAGTTGATTGTTAGCGTTCTTTATTTTTAACTTACGACATACATTCTTCAGTCTGAAATTTCGAAAAGCTATATCACGTCTAAATCTACATACATTTTTTCTTTAAAGAAACACGACCACCGCCACCACCTCCCGAAAGACTGAACTTTCCTTCTGGATTACCCTCTATATGAATAGATCTCGATATCGCGCCAGTTCTCCCTATACAGCCGTACTGCTCCCGTATTTGGCATATTACTTGCACCACATGTCTCTCGAACTAGATTCTAAACTTCTTAGTCATTCTTTGACAAAGAGTTCCTGAATTACTTAAAAGTTTTACACAACAATGAAATACCACAATGAATAAAATTAACATTGCACTACAACCACTGTATCCATTCGCTACATACGAAATGTAAATCCCTTTACCCTACCCAAAGATCTCTCATACAGGCATCTACCAGAATCCAATCACTTCCCATCTATTATTGATACCTTCTCTGAGTGTCGATATCGATCAAGATCAAGCACCATTTATTTGTAATTAGTATGGTAAACACATTTACATTTGTTTTAACTGTACATATTTTCTATATTTTACGTCCTGAATGATAACTGTTGCTATGTCTTTGGGAGCAAACTCCGTACTAATCACCGAACAAAAATGACACGAATAAGCGGAAAAGTTTATTGATCTTGTAATGAAGATCAAAGCTTTGATCACAAATGTGTGATTTCCTTTAAGTTAGTCTGATACCCATAACATATATGCCCCCTGAAATGAAACAAGATAATCTAACACAGTAATAGTTTGGCATAAGAAAACCATACACATATATAGGGACCTACAGTCGTAAGACAAGTACTGCATTATCTGATCGAGCTTTCAATCATTTATCATCATCATCATCATCGTATCTACTAATGCGAGCTCAGTTGACACGTATTCGAAATTTCTTATCGTTTTAATCTTGCCAATACGTTCACAGAAATAATAACAATAATAAAATACCATTCACGAATAACCCGCACACGCATAATTGAGAGTTTGCTGTATTTCTATTTACTGTATTGCCCTATCACATTTGTAAGTTCCTAGTGTTGTTATTTTTGTTATGTTTTAGTGAAAAGAATGCCAATATACTGCACCTGAAATTATTGAAATAAATAGGTACAAAAATACATGCCCTTAGCTTTTAGGACAACTATAGGAAAAATCCAACCTTACTGTATCAATCTTTGAAAAACAATGGGAAGTTGCACAACATTACAATACTACTCTTATAAATTAAAGCCCAGAGAGTTCAAACTTTCTTCTTCAAAAAATTCTATCCGTGTCGATTTTTTTATTTTCTCTTCTGTCTATTTTTGAAAGACCTTCACTGTTATAGGTTTGTATATTCGACAATACAACAATAAAGCGACGATTCCAACAATGAAAAGTAAAAATAAAAAAACCTGGCACGGCGAATTGAACTCTTTGAAATGTTTATAAACTTTCTTCCCTGAAAGTCTGAACTCTCTAAGCTTGAATTTGTAGAAACAGAATTGCAAATTTCGTGTAACGATAAAAATACATTAGACATATACGGAGGTAGTGCCGCCACCTAGCTTTGGTTTACACTAACCTTAATATTTTTTTCCTTTTCTAATCATTAGTTCCATTCTACTCACTAGGACGTGCTGTTAATGATACGTGCAATCCTTCGTGTATTTTCTGTAAATCTACTCTGAATTGGAATATAATAATATACTTGTAAAATCACACCCCATCCTTCCCCCAGCAACCATTCGCTTTCAACTACACCTATAATTTCTAGTCCAAAATGTGAAATAATTTATTTAAAAAAAAAAAGAAAACTCAATATATGAAATATATACCTATGATACCAACGGGCGACCATCCTGTCAGAGGTTCATCCACGGTTGTTCATGAGTCACACCAGATAAACGCCGGGAAGTTACTTTCAACTTGAGCCTTGGCCGTCTCCTTTTCTCTACCCCATTTCGGCCTAAGCCATGGATGCCTAAGGGCCATATATAAAATTCAATTCAATAATTTTGCCCTCTCCGATTGCAGGCTGCTCAGAAGAAACTGATATACTGAAAAAAATAAAGAAAACTGGGAAATACGGTTTAGAAAACACAATGGCAACAGTGTATTGCGCCACACCTACAAACAGTGAAATATGCTGTTTGTCTAGGACTGATGAGATAGGGAATGCATTCGCTCAGTATTTTCAATCGGTATTTCTATCCTCCTCCTCACACATATCATAATCTTAATGGTGATGCTGTTAGTAATAGAAATGATGAAATAGGGACACTGTGCATTGACCAAATTCAACTAAAGGAAGTTGAAAATGCTATCAGAAATTTAAAATCGAAGACGACAGTAGGTTCTGATGGCATACCCTCATATGTAGTTAAGGGATGTGTTGATATATTTAAATATCCCCTATTGATAGCATTTAACTTATCCCTAAAAACATGTACTTTCCCCGACAAATTGAAATCTGCCCTGGTTTGTCCTATCCCAAAATCTAATAATTGTAGAGACATTAATGATTTCAGGCCAATTGCAATATTACCAGCTTTTGCAAAAGTATTTGAACAGATCTTATACAAGAGAATTGGTAATCATATTCAACCAGTTATTTCAACTAAGCAGCATGGCTTTGTTTCTCAGAAATCCACGGTAACAAACTTAGCACTTGTTACGGACTACATAGCAAATTCGATGGACGAAGGCAAACAAGTTGATGTGATTTATATTGACTTTGAGAAAGCATTTGACAGGGTTAATCACAATATATTACTGGAAAAATTAAATCACTATCATTTCTCACCCACTCTGATTAGGCTCCTCTATTCGTACTTAACAAATCGCAAGCAATCAGTTGTCTATAAAGAATACAAATCATATGAATATTCTGCACTTTTAGGAGTTCCTCAAGGTTCGAACCTACGACCTTTGTTATTCCTCTTATTTGTTAATGACCTTTCTGATTGTGTGTCTGATAATGAAAAATTGTTATTTGCAGATGACTTTAAAATATATACAAAAGTCGACTCTATCGGAGACTGCATAAGACTTCAGCAAAGCTTAGATAATATTGCAAACTGGTGTGCTATTAATCAACTTGGAGTCAACATAAGTAAATGTAAAGTATTATCATTTAATAGAAATAAAACCACTCATCAATTTGATTATTCCATTAATAAAATTGTACTAAACAGACCTACTGTAGTTAAGGATCTTGGTGTCAGTTTTGACTCGAAACTGACTTTTAACATACATGTTACAAATATAACAAATGAAGCCTTGAAGCTACTAGGATTCGTAATTAGGACGGGAAGAGAATTCAACAACATATCAACATTGGAAAAAATTTACTATGCTTATGTTCGCTCCAAGGTAGAATATGCTTCTTCTATTTGGAATCCATATCAATTGAAACATTGCCAACAATTAGAGAAAATCCAATCAAAATTTCTTAAATTCCTGACTTTTAAAGAAACTCGAATCTATCCTGCTTATGATAGTTACAATGCAGTCATTAAGAACTTTAATATTCAGAGCTTAGAACAAAGGCGCAACATTGCTGATCTGTTATTTCTTCAAAAAAATGTTCAAAATAAGTTAGATTGTATGGATTTAGTTTCGACATTACAGTTTCGTGTCCCATCATCTAAAACTCGCGTTAATAATACTGGTTTCTTCCACTGTAAAAAGGCAAGAACCAATATCTTGATGAGGTCACCAATCTGGAGAATTTGTACTATATATAACCAACTCTGTACAGTTCACAATGATCTGGACGTATGCTATATGTCACCTAAAGAATTTAGAGATGCAATTGTCAATAAACTCTGTACAACTACTTTGTAAAGCTCAACACTATAATTAGGCCATTGCCTGTTGTGTTGTCACTAAATAAATAAATAAATGTTACTCAACTGGACAAAGACATAGTTGTCTATATCATCAAGCATTTTCTGCTATAAAAAAAAAAAAAAAAAAAAAAAAAGCAGAAGACATAGGACTTAATATTGTATCCTTAAGAGTGTAGATTCATGGCTCAGGTGTTTATTAAGAAGTCCTACGACAATTTATTAACACTTTTTACCGTTCAGTCATTATTAGGTAAAGTTGCATTACAATAATCAGGTTAGAAAAACATAAATAACAAACAAGTCACTTTAACTTGTTTCAATTTGGCTTTACGTCAAGCTAGGGTTAAGTCAGATCTTGGAGAAGTTTCCAAAGTCAATCCGAACAACGTTATTCGTTTAAACTTTTCCAAAAACCGTGTATCAATTCTCTCAAGTGCATATATTCGAGTGTGAGGCAAATGGACACTCTAGACTGGTGTACACTATCATCAGTCCAGACTTAGGAATATACTGTTGTTCTTATGGGCAACAGCTGCAGTTTTACTTATCGTACTTTCCCCTGACTCACACGAAATTTCTTTACTGTTATCTCTCTTTAAAGATCCTCGTAGAGGTTTTATAATTAACACTGATACGAAAATTAATTCCCTAATACAATTCTTCATTTACATACATTTAGCTTTCTTATATAACGATAGTTTCATTTGAAACACTGTACGGGGGAAGAGGTAAGAAAACTAACAGCGACTGAAGCGTTGCCACTCGACTATCGCAACCCGAAGTAAGAAAACGGCTGCAGGGAGCTCAGTTTCGTTTTCTTTATTTAACTGTCAAATCGGCATCGCTGTTGCCATAAGAGCAACAGTATACTCTTAAGTCTGGACGGATAATAGATAGCTATGTTATACATCAAGTCTTGACGTACTGGAAACTATTGTGTATTTATTATTTAGTAAAACTTTATGTGTGACGTCATAAGTAAGATGGCTGCACTCGAGGGAAGGGGAATGTTTCCCACGAACGCTTTAAGTAGTGAATGAGTGAAACCTATTGAAATTCACTGGAGGAGGAACAGTAAGAATGTGTGTTAGGACATGTTCTTGGCCCACAAGAGGTGTAAAGGGTTTAAAAAATTATGACAAGCAATATTCTTCTCCCGTCCATGCCACTAATGTAGTGGTCATCTTTAACTGTACTTTTGACCTCACAACCAAGTTTTGCCAAATATTAATTACACAAATTATTATTACAAGGATTACATCAGCCTTAAGATTTCACTTGACGCCTTCGTATAACGCGAATTGGAGATACAGAAAGAAAAGAAGATATCCGAACTAACAGAGTAGAGAAATGAATCATTCATGATTATATAACGAAAGAAAAACAATACCTTTAAAAAAAACATTTCCATCTTATCAATTAAATTGCTCTTAGTAATTGTTATAATTTATGTGACGGAATTTGGTCCCATTCTGAGATTCGTTAATTGCACGGATGAATCGTGTACCGTTACTAAACAATGATCTCTATTGAAGCAGTAATATTTCCTTATCTTTTAAATTATTATAATTAAGCTACTAGTATTAATTCTACTTATGTTTTATGATTGTGGTTGAAATAAGCAATGTAAATTTTACAACATTAGAAGACATGGCAATTCTTTACTATTGCCATGGAAGAAGTAATAGGGAAGATACACAGCGATGAGGGCATATATTCCCATCCCGGCATTCGTTTGGTAAAGACAGGTAACCCCTGCCAAACCTATCAACATGGCCGGAGTAAGCAGGTCGTCTGCAGTGCAACGTCAGCAATGGTGACCATGTGAGCTGGGTCATTGTTTTATAGACACGGTTCTAAAAAAAAAACTGATCTACCTGGGCGAATTCAAAATAGTAGCGTTAGGAAAACGGGCAATTCACATTTCATTAATCGTATATTACCATGACCTAACCTTTAGTTACAAATCCAAGGTAAATACACATATGTTCCTATTTTCCAAGTGTATAAGGATATGCGGGCCAGCGATCTAGAACCGTCACGTATGTTTGCATTGAGTATTACTTTCACAGTTAATGGATAATTGAATGCAATAAGATATGCAATTTAACAAACCATAAGGTCTTACGCTTAATACGTAAATTAAAAAAAAAAAAAAAATCAGGCGTAAGAATAACCATAACCAGATGGGGTTACCTTTCTCCCATCTGTTGAGTATTAGTTACTTTTTCACACGTTTATTCATTTTATATAGGTAGAAAATGTCATTTAAAGTTAATATAATTATTCAAGGAGTTGTTTCCCCTTAATAAAATCTGTCTAAATGAGTTTTACTCACTTTGAAGAACCCAAATATATTTATAGAGCCATACGTTGTTGCCTACAAAACCAGACTACAGCCCAAAAACTATATAGGCCATAGCAACGGGTTTCTTATAAAGGCCTTATATGACAACGACTGACTAGATTACATAACGCATACTTCTTGGAACTTTACACCGAAGTTGAGAAAGTAAGGTTAGTTCGCTTTATATAAGCAGTTACCAAATAACGTAATACCAGAACCCCTGAATAAGCACCTACGTCGAGAGCCTGGACTACGTTATGCATACTATATTGAAGCACAATAATTTTCACATTCTCTTTAAATTCAGTGCCGATTTCTATGAGCTGACTGTTTCTTTTTCAAAAACGGTTTGGACCTTTATGATAGAAGTGTTGGAGATTTTAATGTACTGTTTCCATATGAAACGAATTACCAATCATTGTTCAAGTTATGACAATACGGTACGTAAAAAAGATTAGACTAATTTGGTTAACTTCACGTCTCGTTCATTATGACTGAACAAGTAGTTTACATCACGGCTGTAGTTAAGTATACATACTCTAAAGCCAAGCATATGTTTTGATCAACGAGGCTTTAATAAGCTTCCATCAAAAAACAAAAAAAGTTAGCTGATCATAAACGAGATAATTTAAGTTGTCTTCAGCTTTGCTTACTGTCAATTTGGCTAAAGTCAGGGTATTATAGTGGCTAGGAGAGGTCTTTGTTGACATTTAACACAGGCCTAGCTCACAATACGTTTTCCTCCATAAACAATTTGCTGATCAAAACAAATGTCATTCTACTAAATTTCATAGCACCGGTACGGAAGTTTGTTAAAACTTTTAAAAGGACCATCTCTTAACAGCCAGTATCTAATATCTAAAGTACCTTGTATTTGAAAAAAAATAATACTAACACACACCAATATTGAAATATTCTGGAAGCCTAATCTTACTCTCTGCAAACTTAACTTCCCTAACCTAAAATCAGTAATGCATAGGATGGACCAGTTCCCTACACCCTTCCAGTCAATTGTTTACGCGTTTCGAATTAAGTGACACTAGAAACTCTGACAAATAATTTACTACCCATTGTCGAGTAGATGAGTTGGAAACCTTTAATTTACAGCCCTTAAAATAAAAGGAACTTTTAAAAAAAATGAAACCATGTAAAACAAGCGTTGTCAAAAACGACAAACCCTGGAAAATATATATCTTAATGGTACGAACCATCTTTGTGTGTTCGGCTTGTTAACTACTGGCTTCATTCCTTCTTTAATTATTCTTTCTTCGTGTTCTTACAAATTAATGAACTTCATTCACATAAAATGATTTTGCCTATTACCGCCAAACGAAAATAGCACTGGGACAAGTGCATTTGTTGTTACCCCCTTCCCTGGCAACCCTTCAAACAGTTAATTTAGGAAGTTTCATACACAGGGACTCCAGACATTTAATAAACTACCTACCTCGTCTATGAACACCATATGCAAAAAAAACTATAATTCCCGCACACGCACTCACACATACGGACACCTTTAACAAATAGCAAACTACCGTGTTTAGTTAGAGAAGACAGTACTTCTGTGATCAGTTGTATTTCTTCTTCCATATGGGAACTAGTGCCATCTACCGACATTATTCTTTACTCATATGCACCTGATATAGTCTGGGCAGCCATCTAGCGTGGACATTTAGAATTTTTACGAAATTCAAGTGAGCTCGACCATTTTTCTGTACACTCCGATTTTCGTTTTTCTTTTTATTTCATTATTTTACAATTTATGAGTTGGAGACGGCTCGAAATGGAAATTTTCACGAAACGGAACGCTTGGCTTTCGTTGGTATGGTGTTGTCGTTTGTGTATCATTAGGGGTCATTCCGTATTACGTTAGCACCAAGAAGGTTCAAATTTTGTTTATTTTGTTGATCTTCCATGTTTTAGAGATAGGACATATGCTCAATTTCGCTTACAAGTGGGGAGGGGATCTAAAACGAGTAGAACTGTGCTGAAGTAATACTTGAACGACCCCTTATTACAGCAACGAGACTAACGAGTGATGAAATAATGCGCTGTATTAACTAACTCTATGGCTTATGGAACTCGCAAGTTCATCGCCGCAGTAACAAACGTTCTCCATTGGATTCTATCCTGGGCAGTATCAAGCCAGTTTTCATCACGAACACCTACTTCTCGAAGATCTCTTCTAATATTGTCCTCCCAACGACGTCTCGGTCTTCCCAATGGCATCTTTCCATCGGGCCTTCCAACCGGGATAGAATATAATCTTCGTTTTTCCCCCATCCGAGCTACATGGCCTGCCCACCTTAGTCGTCGCGATTTCATTATTTTTACAACATCTGGTGAATCGTACAGTCCGTGGAGTTCATTATGCAGTCTCCTCCACTCTCCAGTCATCTCGTCCCGTTTCGGCCCATATATCTTTCTCAAAACCTTATTTTCAACCACACGTAATTTATGTACATATGCTAGGGTCGTACTCCAACTTTCGCAACCGTAAAGTATTACCGGCAGAATAACCGTTCTGTATATTTTTAATTTCAATTTCCTTGATATTAATCGCGATGTTAGAAGTTTTTGGACTGAATAGAAACATGCGTTCCCCGATACTAAGCGACTTTTTATTTCTTCCGTGACCTCATTTTTGCTTGTTACGTATGCTCCCAAGTATTTAAATTTGTTTACTTTCTCTATGACCTCATCCCTAATTCTTATGTTTTTAATTCCTTCATTCCCTGTGCTTCGGCTTGTTATCATGTATTTTGTTTTATCTATGTTTACCTGTAGACCTATCTCATCGCACGCTTCTACTAAGACATCGGTGTTGCTTTGTAGTGCATCTATATCGTCCCCTATTAAATCTACATCATCCGCGTATACAAACAGTTGATTCAAACCATTCAATGATAGTCCCTTTTTGTCCCCTTTAATTTTTAAAATCGCATATTCTAACGCGAAGTTAAATAGTAGTGGTGACAAGGCATCGCCTTGTTTCAATCCGTTGCGAATCTTGAAACTATCTGACATATTATTACCTATCCGTACTCTGCTTATGGGGTCGCTGAGACACATCTTCACTAGTTGGACCATTTTTTTCGGAATTCCAAATCGTATCAGGATACTGTATAACTTTTCCCTTTTGATAGAATCATATGCTTTCTTAAAATCAATGAATAGCTGATGAACCGTCCCATTGTATTCCCATTTCTTCTCCAAAATTTGTCTCAAAGCAAAAATCTGGTCCAACGTGTATCTATTTCTTCTAAATCCACATTGGTGATCTCCAATTATTTCATCTACGTATACATTTAGGAGTGTTAACAGAATATTACTTAATACCTTGTAACAGTTACGATTAATAATAGTTAAAATATTTACGTAAACATCAAATGACAAAAGAAATTAGATACGACTCTTCTGACGACCTTTCTAAAATTTAAACAGACAGAAATCGTGAATGTCAATCAGGGGAGAAATTTTGAATTAAAGGTACACTTAGTTTCAAAAACTGGCCAATGGATACCCTTTCTAAGTTCGAAATGTAGCACAACATAACAAGATCAAATCTCTATTCCAGAGATTTAAAATAAATATTCCATGTATTGTGCTTTCCATGTGTACACTATATTAGCTCAGTATCGGCATATTGTAGAACTTTGTGAAGTTGAAAAGTCTTCTATCGACCATTTTTTATTAATCTGAAATTAAATATACTTCATGTCAGCTTATCCCATAAGTAATGTCGTAGTTTTTCACCATGAGGAAAAGAACGATAACTTACCTGAAGACTACCGTTAGTTAGGAAAATAGTCTCCAATACTGCCACCTGTCAACCAGTTGTTGAATCCCCCGCTGAAAGAAGTCACCGGTTTTGGAGGTAAAGAACTGGGTCACTGTTCGTCGCACGTCATCCTCATTTAGGCGTGTTTTCCCGGAAAGGTAGTTTTGCAGACTGCGAGAAAGCAGAGACCAAAGACAGTAGTCTGTTATAAGCACACCGTTGCAATTAACCAGGGCAGGACGTTTAGTCCGTAGGCGTTCAAGCTGCTGATAGTAGACATCTGCGTTGATGCTCTGGTTACGTGACAAGAGTTCGAAATGGATTATCCCACGAAACAGTAACATCACTTTTCAAAGGTGGAGATCCTGTTTTGGCACTGTTCCTGCGCCCCCCCTTTAGGTACCCACTGCCGTTTTCGTGTAATGTTATAGTAGAGAATTCATTTTTTAACCCCTGTCTCCATTCTGTCCAGAAATGGCTCACGTCCGAGTTTCGACACGTATCCAAGGTCCTGCAGATGACGATGAACGGTCGAATGTGTGACATTTAGTTCTTTGGTCAATTCTTCAACAATTTGCATTGGATTTGCCTCCACCGCTCCTCACAGGGCATCTTTGTCTACTTGCAAAGGTCTTCCTTCTCATGGATTATCGGTGAGGCTTGTGGCCGTAGACCGAAACCCCTGCAAGTACCTCTGGCACTTTCGCGCACACACAGCACCCTGACCATATATGGCATTGATGTTCTGTGCCGCTTCACTGGCTGGATGTCCCTGGTGAAATTCATACTGCATGACATGCCGTGTGTGGTCCTCCGACACTGTCATAATCAAACACAAGCCACACTTCCACAACGTAGAGTAGACCGTTCTCCTACACTCTGTTGCACAATCAAGTGCCCTACATGACTCAGCTATGGCACGTGTTGTGTATTTCACTATTCGCGCATGAGATGGCGTTATTGCAGCGATCATCGCACACACGGCGTTACTTACGGAATACTAAAAAGAATTCAAGGAGAAAGGAATACTGTAGAAGGGTGCTGACTGCAGTTTCAGCATTCCGTACTTGTCTCTAACTTACTAACAAGCAAGGAATACTTTTGGGTAATGGGAAGAGAAATGTTAACGTGGAAGAAGAAAATAACAGACTTTCACACGTGGGGAGAGGAAATGAGAGTCAACTGTGATTGCCTTTTCAAGGGTTCCACGCATCTGTTGTCATCAAAGTGTTCTTGACTTCATCTACTCCGCGTCCCTGCTTGTAAACATCCGCAATATCCACAAAATATGGGACTTCGTTCAGTTCAAACAAGCGGGCGGCGCTTGTTTGAACTATACTCAGGTTTTCTGATTTATGTGGAATAGCTGTTGTGGTGTAATTATGCGAGATAGACAGCCTTTTCCTTGTCGTTTAAAAGTAGTTTACGGCTGAACCAGTACAAAATCAACGAACCGGAATGGTCTATTGTCATTTCTGACGAGACGGAACAAGAAGGTTGCAGCCGGTTTGCTCCCGTCCATTTCGAGCCCTGGTTGGAGAGGAAACTATGGACAAATCCGTCTCAAGTTCGAGGGAAGTACAGTACTTTTGCATTTGGCATCTAAACAAACATTCATATTTGAGTATGGGAATATGGATGATAAATTTGATGCTTATAAACTTTTTTTTTTCGTATTTATATGTTTTCATATTGCGATTCCTACTCATATACGTACAGCAGATATGCACAGCAAAAGTATTTGCAGAACCAGAAGAATTAAGATATTCAAAACTATTCTTCTATACTTTTCTTTGAAAAAAAGATTAAGAAAAAATATCCTTCATTCCGTTGTTATATGCGAAAAGCTTGTGGATATGTTGACACTATATTGGTAAAACGTTTCTATATCTACAATATAATTATGAAAAATCATGCATTATGTCCCATTCACACATTCGTACAACAAACACATCTATTCATTTATTTATTTATCTAATCTCTCTCTCTCTCACACACACACACACACACAGAGACACATACACAGGTACAATGCAAATTTACCGGCCTAAGGTTCGTTGTTTCGAAAAATCATTACGTCGACTCAGTGTGGAAATTGAAGCACTTTGAGGAAGGGGGGGGGGGGTTGTATACTAAGTGAGACATTTTATAATGCCTCTGTTCCATAATGGTCCTATACCCTCTGCCGTTCCATTTTCATACATTTTAGGGCCATATTTATGAATAACTCCCAAGAGTAAGTGGCTCCCAGGGACATTGAATTTATATATATATGCTCCTGGAAGCCACCTACCGGTACCTCTTGGAAGTGATTCATAAATATGACCCAATTAGTGAATGTTTTTCACTGCATGCATTTAATCAGGGGCTACTTGGGATTTTGTCCCTACATTTTCAGGTTTATTGCCATATTCATTAGAATCACAAATACGGCAATATGTACCCACAAACAAACTTGATAAAACTTTAAAATTACTCACTCTCTCCTTTTTCTGAACATTGATAGTTCTGAATATAACTTGTAGAAAATATATATATATAACGAAATTATATGCAAAATATGGCCCGTGAAGTAAGATGACCTAGTCCAGGCCTTCAAATTTTTCTTCATTAGCAAAGATTTTCAACCTATTGTTTCACTCATTTGATAGATATTGTTAAGTATTATCTAGGCTGCTGTCCAAAATAGCATTATTGCTCTTACTTGCCTGCTAGTTTTAAACATATTTTCAAAGAACGGGTGGCTGGGTTGATTACCAAGTCTTCTTAAAACACATTTGAAGTTGGTTTCCTTTCTCCTTGGCTTGTTTAGCGTTTCTTTTTTTTTGTTCCTAAGTAACATTATTGGAGATCCTCAAATTCGTAAAGTTATTAATAAACTTTCAAAATACGTGACGTAGACGTCATATTCTACTATGAGGACTATGGCAGAGCTACCTAGCGGATGGATTCAAAATCGCATGCTCTGAACAAAAAAATCCATTAGTTTTAGCGCAAGCAGAAATGGGGAAGCGTGCTAAGTCTATCTACACCCTCCATTCCAAAAGAAACCGAACGTTTTAAAAAAACAAAAAAACAATGTACATTTTAGAACAAATCATTTTTATTAATCAATGTATTCCCCTTCTGCATCGATACACATATTTGCACGCTCCAACAAGTTGTCAAACGACTTCTCCATGTCCTTTATTGGAATGGTCTTTAGGACGGCGGTCGTCGCCTTCTCAATGGCTTCAATCGATGCGTGCCACTTTCCTTTCATCGCCAAATGCAGTTTCGGGAACAGATAGAAATCGCACGGAGCGAGATCTGGTGAATAGGGCGAATGATGCAAACGAATAATGTGATTTTTGACCAAAAATTCAGTTACAAGTCGCGAACGATGTGATGGTGCATTATCGTCCAAAAGAGTCCAACTGCCGATTTCTCGATATTCGGGCCGAATACGACGAATTCTTGCCAGCAAACGCTTCATGACGCCCAAGTAAAACTCTCCAGTGACTGTCTGGCCGGGCTGAACAAATTCTTTGTGGATAATTCCTTTTGAATCGTAAAAACAAATCAGCATCACCTTAACTTTTGACTTCACCAAGCGACTTTTTTTGGGTGGTCCTTCATCCGGCGCTCTCCATTCAGCACTTTGCCGCTTTGTTTCGGGCTCATATTCAAAACACCACGTCTCGTCACCAGTTACAATCGATTTCAAGAAGTTTCGATCCTGCCGAGCACTTTTAACAATGTCTTTGCAATGCGCAATTCGATCAACGTTTTGGTCTTCGGTGAGTTTGTGTGGTACAAACCGCGAATTAACCTTCTTAAGGCCCAAAACTTCGGTCAAAATGCGGTATGCGGTTGTTTGAGGAATGCCTAATTCCATTTCAATAACTTTCACCGACGCTTTTTTGTTATGTTTGATGAATTCACGCACTTTTTCGATGTTTTCTTCCGATAATCCGGTTCTGGGACGGCCTGATCTTTCGTCATCATCCAGCGTCTCTCTACCCGATTTGAATCGCCTGAACCACTCGTAAACTTGCGTACGGGATAGACACTCATCACCATATGCATTTTGTAGCATTTGGTGCGTTTCAGTAAAAGGTTTACCCAGTTTAACACAAAACTCAATTGCAGCTCGTTGTTTGAAACTCATTTTCCGACCGATGTACACAACAAATTGACAGTTGAAACGCAATAACTTTGTTGCCGTGCATCCAAATGTCATGACATTTATACCAGTTGTCAATGAGGGACTACGCCATCTACCGGTAAAATATTACAACAGATGGCACTAGTGGTACTATTTGTTTTCAAACGTTCGGTTTCTTTCGGAATGGAGGGTGTATTATGAGGTCTATGTAATAACTAAGATTTGTTGTTTAAACCTTTCTAGAAAACACAAAAGGTGCTCACCACAAGAATGATAAAAAACATGTTAAGACATTTTAAAAACTTACTCCAGAGCCATTGAGTTCTTTTAACAAGATCTGGGCGACATCAAGAAAAAACGAGAAATACTTCAACAAAATATAAATAACATACCCAATAAATAACCAATTAAAATGTAATTATTCTGTTCTATGTTCAAAGAAAATGTAAAGGTGAAAAAATATATTTAAAGTTGTGGTATTAAAAACTTAAATACATATATAAAAAAAAAATATACCAATCAATTTTTAATCTCACAACGTGTTTTTTCGAAGACTATATCCTGCTTATTAGATATTTCTTTGACTCATATGTGAAGATCTGTGAACACGCCTATTCTACTGATTTAATTCATTCATAAAGCAGAATATTTCGTCGGTTTGTTTGGCATTATCGACGTTGTTTTTTCTCCATATACAAAAATGAAATAATGTTAATTCTATGCATTTTCAAAGTTTACAACTCTCGCTTTTCAGTAAGCTCATGTCTTAAGAATAATCTCAGGCTATGCTTGAAATCAGCATTAAAAAGTGTTTTGTTATCGTAGAAATATTAAATGCTTAAAAGTAATGAAGCTTCTAACGAAATGAAACTGTAAAATCTTACATGATAAAACTTTGTGGCAAAATCTTACGTGATAGAACAAATCTGATGGCATTTCTGAAATTAACAACAACATTTCATTCTATTTTGTGTAAAAGGCCTTCAAAACGGAAAAGATGTTGCGTTGTGGTGTTATCTAACTGAAGATCGTTAACATTAATGAACAACACGTTAGACAATGTTTTAATACTCAGTTAATTCTTTCTGCAAATGAAAACAAATAAACTAAACGAAAGAGATAAGTTTAATTTAAATAAAAAAATCGGCTGTTTTAAGGGCCAAAACAATGTATTAAAGATCAAATGAACCGGATACTTACAATGAAGCCCGGTGATAGAAGCAATGATTAACAAACAAGAACAAGAAAATCGGAAAAGTCCAAATATCAGAGTCCAACCACTGGGAGACCAACCAAAAATTAGGAAAATGAAAGAGGTAAAACCAACAGAATGTACTGCAAGTCAAGCAGCCAAGTGTCTGGTCAGTACATGGCTGGGTGACCACTAAACCAAATTGTCTCTATGTGAAAGAGGAACTTAGAATACTAAAATAATAGGCCTGAGCCAAAGCTGCCTATGGGCCTTAAATGAAATCCAAATTCACACCAAAAATAATAACCACAGCCACAACCACCAGACGGCTTAAACCGTATTCCACACAAACCGGAATACCGAAAAGTAACTAATGAAAACTTAAAACCTCAGACTCTGAGAAGAGTGGATACACATATGGGTTCGTGACCAAAGGCATGTGCATAAATAGCCGCACAAAACAAAATGGAAAAGTTAACCGGGAATACCGACAAACCGCTGGAACAAAACCAGAATCACAAAACGTTGGTACACCTACTCAACTACAAAAAAGAAGATGGGAAAACTCCTTAATTATATATACAAAGTAAGAGAGAATCCAACAGGCTGGTGTGAACAGGAAGGACCGGGCTCCGGGTCTCGCATTGCAATGAAACAAATTGGACTGGATGTTGTATATCCTGACATATACACCATCAAAAATCAAATGATTACCACACAGAAACATGGACAGTCACAAGCAGAAGAGATATATAGTAGAACAAGTGAATTTAATTATATAAATTGCCATATGTACACACGTCCGGCCCGAAACCATAGAAACTGGGGGAAACTCCTCATCGCACTAAGCGTAAGAGAATTCAAAGCTAGTGTGAAAGGAAGGGACCGGCTCCGGGTCCCACCTGATCATTAAATAAATAGGATGTGAATAAAAAGTTTGCCAAAATGTTATCTCATTGTACACGACTAGCAAAGTTAAGAATTTTATTTTAACTCATTCTTCTTCTTCGTTCTCTCCGTCTTTTCCCACTTATATTACTTTTTTTTGTAAATTTTTAGTAGTGCTTAAGTAGTGTGAAATTGCTTTCTACAAACAGTTCACATAAAGAAAGAAAAGGTTAAATTACCTTATGCATATTTCTACATTTGAAATTACCATATTATAAAAGGTTTGTTTAAATAATAAGTACAAAGATTCTAATTTACTAACTATTTTTATGTGCACTCCAATATTGATATTAAATATATGATAGCCGTATAATTCAACGTACAGTATATATAGAAAGTGGAACCATGTGTAGAATTTGTCACATTCACTGCATTTTTAAATTGTTTGTAGTTATTTAATAGTGTAAAACTGTTTTGCAATAAACCCTTTACGTAAAGGAAGAAAGGACTGTGGATCTTGCTTTAGCATTCACCTTATCTGCAGTTGTAATTACTGTTATAAAGGCGCCATTAAATAATGAACTCAAAGACCCAATAAAAGACGTTCTATCCAAATCATAAACTTTCCCTGGAAACTACGCCTACAAACTACATTAGAATATGTTGCCGTTCCAAAGTCTTTTCTTTCTTTCACTGTCCTTAGCTTCAAAAATTTTCAATGGCGACCCAATAGAGAATGTAGTCCTAACACATATAGTGGGGTTAGATTAAAATAACTTATTTCAAGAGTGTCTCTTAGATGTCCTTCCTATCACGGCATGAACATATCGTTGCGATCTTACTATTCTAAAACAATGTAGACTTATACCAAGTGTCATTTCGCTAAAAATACTGGAACAATTCGCTAAACTCGCGTAAACCAGCCGCTGCACACACATTGCATGCTATTTAATGTTTGTAAACATGCGGAATGTAGATTGAAGAATTCTCGAAACAATTTTCCAAACCTAGTAAGAGTTAAATACTGCTGACCTAAGTCAGGTGTTCTCTATACTCTCTTTTTTTTTCAAACCAAGAATTAAAAGCATGGAAGTTAAAAGAAGGATAAATTTCCCAGATGATGTGCTTAAATTAAGGCATATAAATAATGTTGATATAGAGTTGAACAAAATATTTTAGCGTTTAATAGATTTCATTATAGATTACACAAGAAAATCAAAGAATAATTGACAACCTTAACTTTCTTAATTTTGCTGAGAAAATGTGTTATCCACTTTAGTTTAACCTTGACCATTATTTCGTACATTAAAGATGAACATTATAAAAATTGTTCAAAATTAACTCATTATTTAGATGCCAACAAGTTTCATGTCGAACGGACATGGAATTGGGAAACAGTAATTTTAGACTTTTCAACCATTTTAATTTTCAAAATTGTTGTTACAACGATTAGAAATTAAATAATCAAGGACAAAACGACTGTCATCTTGTTTAGAATGGGCAATAGCCACAAGGATGCATCAATTTATTATTGTTATCTAATTGCATATTTTTTTAAAGTGTCATATCCTTTGACGGAAGATGGTGGATGGTCGTGAAGACATCAATCCGTTGGAAATACCTAATTGTATAATTTGTATCAGTTTGTTGTCGTTCCTAAAATTAGCGTAATAATTTAAGTACTAATATTTTCAAATTCATAGAATTGCTTTATTGATTAAGGAGGATGGAAACATAAAAGTTGGGTTTGCTTTTCTCTTTACTTATCCCGAAAGATTGTCGAAACTGTTTCATAGTATGTAAGCTCAAAATTTGAGAGGTTAGGATCGTAGACGGGCGCGATGCATTAATAAAAGGTTGGCTTATTAGCATACTTTTCACATCGGAACTATAATTGCTTCATATACTTCCGAATTCTAGAAACACCCACTTTCCGTCGTACAAAGACTGTAGCAATATATAGAAAAGAACTCAGTAATAAAATATGCTAATAAGTTCTGAAAGATCAAGCCGGTAATTATTCATATGCACAGACCGAAATTTTACTCTCCATCCTACGATAGAAAAGGATTTCTCTTGAGTTATATTTTCCTGAAAAACGGAAATTATCTGCAAAATGATATAACGATGAACTGAAATTTTCCAGAAATGGCCATCCCTATCTTGGAGTTGAACCCGATAAGGAAACAGGAATAATTTCACTCATTATCCCGTTTACTATAGCTTTTTCGAGACAACTATTTCTTCGGACCATTATTCTAGCAACAATACGTGTATCGATAGACTTCGCCAAAGCTCCAGTTTTATTGATATTTTTATGCTGTTTGACTATGTTTGTAGGAGGTAAACTTGAAAGTTTCAGTAGCGTTGACATTATAAATTGGATTTTTGCCATCGAATCTTATTCGCTGTATAGTTGACTCTGGTAAATGCATTAACCTGAGCATTAGTTGGATAAATTCGTAGTGCATTTCGAAGTGTCACATCTCGTTCCTCGTCATAAAGTTGGTTAAATAGGAGTTCAGAACTTCTTGAATCTAATTTTCCTTCTCGTAAGCGTTTAGGCATTAAAATGAAGACATTCGAACCTTCTGGTTCATTTGTTGTCAATTCAAAGAAGCTAAATACATGCCTACGTGATAAATCAAGTTAAGTGAAGTGATAAGCTACGTGATAAGTGAAGTGATAAGCTACGTGATAAGTGAAGTGATAAGCTACGTGATAAGTGAAGTGATAAGCTACGTGATAAATCAATATGATCTTGAACTTTGTTCGATACTGGTTGCGTGAATATCATGGTTCCATGAACTGGAGGTAATACAAATCGCCAATGAAAATAAGATTAATTCCACCAATAAACATCTGAATTTTCTTCTCAAACCTTTAGTCACTCGTTAATATAATATCATCAGCCGCGTTCAGAAACATTTTTTTTTCAAGTGACTAGCGTTGAACTAACGAGTGATTAACAATCTTTTAACATTGGTAGTCACTCGTTAGTACAGCACTAGTGACTCCAAAAAATGTTTCTGAATACGAGTGCAAGCGTCTTGTAGGTGACCCTTGGTATCTCATTTACTATTCGATATAAGTCCATTCCTGGACTAAACTTTCCAGTAGGGACGATTGACCTATCTTATTGTTCTGATCATTACGAAGGACAAGAACTCAATTAATCATTAAACCCTTAATATCTGGTGTAGTAAAAAGTAATCCATTATTTTTGCATGACATTGAAGGCTTGACTTACCATATTTAGAATGATCCGATTTAGGTCACATATGCGCCGTTTTGTTCGATAACGTGTTGCCATTTGGAAGGTAATATCATGATGCCTCTCTCATAGAAGCCCTTGTCCCTATTGGCAAAAAATTGAGACAGTCGATGTTCACAAACCTCTCTTGAAGCGAATTTTTCACCAGCAAACGTGTTCGCCATGGACAGGAACAGATGGTAATCACTCGGTGCCAGGTCCGGACTATAAGGTGGATGCATAAGAACCTCCCAACCAAGCTCCCGGAGCTTCTGGCGAGTCACTATCGATGTGTGTGGCCTGGCGTTGTCCTGGTGGAACACAATGCCTCTCCTATTGGCCAAAGCTGGGCGCTTCTGGGCGATTGCTGCCTTCAGACGGTCCAATTGTTGACAGTATAGTTCCGAGTTAAGGGTTTGGCCGTAGGGGAGCAGCTCATAGTAGATAATTCCCTGCCAATCCCACCAAACACACAGCAAAACCTTCCTGGCCGGCAATCCTGGCTTGGGCACCGTTTGCGCCGGCGCACCGCGCTTCGACCACGACCGTTTTCGCGTGACGTTGTCGTAAGTGATCCACTTTTCATCACCAGTCACCAACCGCTTCAGAAATGGGTCGCTTTTGTTGCGATTCAGCAGCGATTCGCAGATGGAAATTCGGTCCATGAGGCTTTTTTGCGTTAACTCGTGTGGCACCCATACATCAAGCTGCTTTTTGTATCCAGCCTTATGCAAATGGTTCCACACGGTTTTTTGTGTATTTTCGACACTTGGCCTTCCAGTGCGTGGTACATCTTTGACGTCAAAATTGCCGGAACGGAATCGACGAAACCAAAATTGCGCGTGATTGGCTGTTACAGTATCAGGATCATAAACACTATTCACATTTGCAGCCGCCTGGCTGTTTGCTTTTTCGCCTTTATCGAAGAAAAACTGTAAAATATAGCGTATTTTCTCTTTGCTAGTGTCCATTTTGACGCGCGCTCACACAACACTGAGTCAACTCATCACAACTATCTGAACAGTGTTTGTAGTACGCAATCTCATCGTTTGAACGCCATCTCGTTGAACCCGATCGGACTTATACAACGCGAGATACTACAGATCACTGAAGCCATCTATTGGCAAAATAATGGATTACTTTTTACTACACCAGATATCATCAGCCGCATTCATAGACATTTTTTTTCAAGTGACTAGCGTTGAACTAACGAGTGATTAACAATCTTTTAACATTGGTAGTCACTCGTTAGTACAGCGCTAGTGACTCTAAAAAATGTTTCTTAATACGAGTGCAAGTGTCTTGTAGGTGACCCTTGGTACCTCATTTACAATAAACTATTCGATATAAGCCCATTCCTGGACTAAACTTTCCAGTAGGGACGATTGACATATCTTATTGTTCTGATAATTACGAAGGACAAGAACTCAATTAATCATTAAACCCTTAATATATTTTCTGCTATTCCTGTAAGAGCTGCAATTATATAAACCTTTGTATGGAAATGATCCCTAGACGTCAGCTCAATCAACTGTGATATATTGCTCCAAGAACATAAGATTTTCCAATTTCTGTTCCGTCTGTTATAAATATTCTTATAGGTTCTGACTTTAGACTTCTGAACTCTTGAATCTTTTAATAAAGTCTGCTTTGGTTTCCGTTTAAATTCTTTACAATATTCTGGTGTTCTTCATTATAAACAGAATCCATTGACGTTTCATTTTCATGTTCTTCCAAGTAGTCATCATCATCATCATGAAAGTCTGGGGATGGGTTCGTATCAGTTCGAACTGCAGGACCAATGTCACGAAGAGCATGAATTCTAACCATGTGCGTTCGGAGTTCAGTGGCATAATTTATGTCTGTAAAATTCAAATTTCCGTAAGAAATGCTGTTTAGCGTAAAGAACCTCCAATTGAGTTTCATGACTTTTTATAAGTTCTTCTTCCTTACTAAATGGGCAATATAAGACGAAGATTGAATATGCTGCTATTTCTGAATCACTTGTAAGTCCAAAGTATGGCTAATTTCTTTCTTTCTACCACACGAATATTCATTCCAATAACTTGAAAACATTTAACTCTTGTGCTTAGTTCAATTTCTTCTCGAGTTCTAGTAGAGCCTTATCAGCTTCAACGCTAACATGTCTTTCATGTACAGTGTTTGCTCGGTACTTGACAACAGACTCCACGAGGTACATGTTGTTCAGTTCATCTGAATCAGGACGAACTTCATATTTTTCGAACGCAGTTGTACAGCATTCTAACCTTATGGTAACCTACATAAAACTGTTTAAATCGCTTTAACAAGCTTGGTCTTTCTTCCTTGACAATAGTGTTAATAAAAACAGTATTGCCAATCATATTTCTTTAGCTGTAGGCACCGATCCTCCGAAGCCGATCCGAGCGGTCTAGTGCGTCGTCCCAAGGATCGTGGGTTCGAATCCCACCCCGGGCATGGATGTTTGTGAGTGTGTTTTAACTTAGATTTAAGAGAGAACAAGTACTACAAGGGTAAAGACAAGTATATAACAAGTTGAACAAGTAATAACAGCCCGCTTAGGGCAAACTTTTAAAAAGAGTAGTTCAGTGGTAGAGCGTTGGTGTAGCATTCAGGAGGTCGTGGGTTCGATCCCAGCTGCCGAGCATCCTGACTGAGGTTTTTCCGGAGTTTTTTCTCAGACACACCAGGGAAATGCCGGGATGGCACCTTCAACATAGACCCTGGCCGACACCTTCGCGAATCCTTTCCCCTCCCCTATCCCGGCCTGAACCATAAATAAAATTCAAATTCAAATTAGTTGTAGGAGACACATATTTATAGCAGTTTCCTGGAGACCCATTTCACGCGAGCTCATAATCTTTCAGACAAAGCTTTAAGGGTTAAGACCATAGCTGGCTCGTAGCCAAGGTGGGTCGGGCGGCGCACGTCCTGGAAGGATTTTTGCCCGTACTAGCATGTTCTTTAATAATGCTGACATACCCCTATAACATTTTCCTCAGCAAATATGGGTTCACAATTTGGATTATCAATAATTCTGAGATTTAGCAGGGAGATACAATTTTCATTTCAATTGACACACGCCGTAGTAAGCAAATTTAAAAACAGTCATCTGCTTTTTGTTTCATAAGAGACGTTTGATTTAGCAAGAGTCGTAGACTATGTTTTCAGTCCAGTGTTCCTAACTAGCGTAAATTGTGTGATACATAGTGTTTTAATCTGGGCGTAGACCAATTGTAAAATATTGATCCTTCTATATTCATTAATTAACACTGTTATTGGATTACACTGTGTTTTGCTCTAGCCGGCACCATTTTTTATAGTTCATTTAGTGACGTGTCTCTTTGTGGGATGAAAGAAACAATGTCTAGTTTTGAGACCAGAGAGACGTGTAGCTTATGTGATTGTACCATGGACGTAAGAATATAATAGGACTAATAACAAGCCAAAATTTATGGGTCGGAAGTGCGCCTTGCCGCCGTGTTGAAGACCAAAACATTGCAACTGGCCATAAGAAGTAATGTTAATTGAGCTACTTTTAATTACAAATTTTAAATTTATGTGAAATAATTTAAGTTATGTGAAGGTTGCGTCTGATGAAGCCGATCAAGAGGTACGTGTGAGGATAAACAGGTAAGCAATATTTACGTTTTTTCTTCAATAATAATAGTGAAATAATATCAAGTTTCAAGTTTTGAATGATCACTGCTCTTGAGAAGGAAGTGTATTGCAGTAAAACTTATTTTATAATAATTAGTAGTTAAGGACAAATTTAGAGAAATAAAATTTATTTGCACATTCACAACATCGTCTGCTTCCTTTCCAGGAAGTATGCGCGATCCGCCATGTTAGAATGACAAACTGCACTCTCAGCCGTCCCATTTTTATAACGTTGAGTGAATTGCTTGTTACTAGTCCTATTATATTCTTACGTCCATGGATTGTACTCGGAAAATATGAACGGGTTACTTTGAAGGTGAAGTGAGCTCTACCAGCATGGATATGCGTTTATTTATGAACAAGGATGCTCGAATGGAGCACGAAGTAGTACATCAGTAGTTGTGGACAGTGTAAATTGTTGAAAGGAACCAACATAGACACACTGATTACACAATTCGCAGTAGAACTACGACTCCAACAACAAGTAGGAACAACGCAGATTTTGATTTGGAAACTAAAGGCGAGCTAATCAGTAGTGAAAGGATTTCCAAAACCAATAAGAGTTGTTTTTGTTTTTGTTTTTTTCGTGCTGTTTGCATTATAAACAGCTTAAATGTTTGGAGAATTCTATTGCAAGAGATGTTACATTTGTAATATCTGTATGAACTTCAAAGAAGCAGCATTAACAGAAAATTGTTATCGAAATTGGAACAATGCTGTAGAGTGTGTTCGTAGGTTTCAATGACGTGTGAAAACGGAACTCAAGAAGTCCCAAAACGGTTTTATTGAAGCATAAAAATGTGGAAAGTAAAGGTAATTCTTGCTTATGCGTGCCCATTTGTCTCAACTATGGTTAACGAAATTGAACTGGAAAATCAAGTATGTGTGAAATTCTATATCAAATTACACAAAACTTTCATAGAGGCCTTCGATATGTTGGATGATGCATGTGGTGAGGAATGTTTGAATCGAACACGATGTTACGAATGGTTCAGACGTTTCCAATCGGGTAGAGCCTCTACCGAGGACGAAGTTAAATCCAAACTGCCTTCTACATCTACCGGGATCGAGAGTGGAAAAGGTGCGAGAAGTCATCCGATCCAAACAGTCATCTCTCTCACAGTACTAGAAGTTGCTGCAGAACTAAACACTAATAAGCCACTTTTCATACGATTTTAATAGTAAAGGTGCACATGCAACTTGCGGCCTCTAAGTTTACGCCTCGTTTGTTAACAGTCCAACAAAAAGAGAACCGTGTCAGGATATGTGGAGTTGTTGCGTCAAGCGAATGCTGACTCAAATTTCCTAAGGTCTCGATCATTTATGATGAAGTGTGGGTGTACAGATACGATATAGAAGGTCTAATCATCACAGTGGATCGGACAATCCTCATCACGATCCAGAAAAGCACGAATTAGTAAAATTCCATGCTAAAGTGATATTAATAGTTTCCTTTGACTGGCAGGGGATCGTCCATTCGGAATTGTGTTTCGTGGTTCTACGTTAAAGTCCTGCAACGATTACGAGAATATGTGTGGCACAAGAGGCCAGATATGGCAGAAATAGTCCTGGATGGTAATGGATGCACCATGTGCATCACGATAATGCACATTCCTATTACTCACTTGTTGTTCTGGAGTTTTTTGCAATGCACCATAATCCTGTGGTTCCAAAACCGACATACTTTCCTGATTTGACACCTACCGATTTCTTAGTCTTCCCTAAGTTGAAATAAACCCTCAAAGGTTGCATATTCCAAACCACAGAGGAAATGCAGTAGAAATTGATATGGAGGTTCCAGCACATTCCAAAACTGAAGTTCCAACAGGAATTTCAGAACAGGAACAAACGCTGGAAAAGGTGTATGCACTGTGGAGAGAGGTGTTTTCAAGGAAACGGGTTTTGCTAAGTGATGAGTATTATAATTTTCTCCATTATTTAAAAGTTCGATGTCTTTCTTAATACAGTCCTTGTATCAAGAGTTCTAGATGCCATTTTTCAAAAGATAAGACATTTGGTGAAAAGTTTGTCTTGTTTAAAAAAGAAAACCCCTTAGGGCTTCTACTTCTAGCAGATGCAATTGTAAAGGTTCCTAAATCTTGTCTAAGAGATTGAACTGATCAGAACTGTTACAAATGTCTACAGTTCATTCTATGATAAATTAGACTGAATGCGAGTCAAAACTGAACAAATCTTGATAGATGAAAAGAATGACGAGGGCAGGGTAACAGTTATTTTTTTTATTTGGACAATTTTCTTAACTATCAACATAGGGCCCGGACTGTTAAAATCCACAAATATGCATGCACCTGTCGGGATTCGAATCCGCAACATCGTATACGGAGACCAAACACACTAATCGGCAGAACCACGACGGTCGGCGTAGCTCAGTTGGTAGAGTATTTATTTGACATTTGGAAGGTCGTGGGTTCCAAACTAGTGGCCGGCCACCCTAAACGAAAGTTTCCCAGGTTTTCCCCTCGGTCAAAGCAGAGCAATCTTTAAAACTTTAAACTAGGCTCTGGCCTAATTTATCCCATTTCCCACCTTGAATCAAATAGGCTATGCCCAAAATTACACACAAAGGTGCAATTCAATTCAATTCGATAATATCAGTCTACCGTATTTATAAGCGTATTCGTTTTGTGAATTAATTTATTACTAAGCCAAAATTCATATTCCAAGCATGCCTAGATGTTTCCAAGTGCATAAGAAGATTTCCGAATTTTCATATTTAAAACCACAAAAGTTTTTCATTGCGTCAAAAATTAGTATTTGGAAAACCAATGTGGCTGCTGCCAAGTGGTAAAATCACTTTAGAATAACCAGAATAATAACAGTCGCTGTCATGGTTTGCGGGTGGGTGATAGGCATTTCCTTCTGTTCCGGTCTAAAGGCAACACTGGATGGACTAACCAATGTCTCCATGGCCGTTTCCAATTCCAGAACCAACGTGTATAAGGCTTTCAAGGCAACATTCAATTGTATACTTCTTTTTAAAAAAGAAGGAAAAAAGAAACTAAACACTAAATCCCCAAAAAGACAATGCAGATATGGGGAGGGGGATAAGGGAGCAATGGAGGCACCTAATTGTGTGTGTTGCTATTCAACCTTAATGACGTCAGCAAATAAAATTCTTTGAAACACATTTAGTTTTCATAGCACTGGAAAGTTTCCTGCCCACACCAAATCCACAAACGAAGGGTGTCTTTTGTACTCTGCAAAGAATGAAGGGAAAGTTTAGTTTTCATGTCAGTGCATGCAACAAAAAACAAAATGAGGGAAAGAAAAAGACAAAACTTGATTCATTTTAAGGAAGGATATCAAATCTTTATCGTAGAGTGTCTTTTTAAATCGACCTTGAAACAATTTCAATGGCCCCTTTCCTCCTAATCTAAGTTTTGTCTTTCTTCTCAGAAGTGCTGTGACACAGTGTAGTGATGAAACAACATCATATGAAGACAAAAATTTACGGATAGACTGTGTTTCCGTCAAATAATCACAGTTTACTTAATACATTACATACAACAGTGTGTTAGAAAATTTACAGTGTCTTGTATTCATATATTTTAATTATCTGCAGTCTTAATGGATTGAAATGGGACTTCGGTGGGTAAGTATAACGATGTTTTTATCGAAGTTCGCTGTTCAAATCCACACCGTCCGCAATCTGTATAAAATGTTTTATATATTTCAGTTAGCCAAGAAAAGAGACCGTACGCTGTCTCTTCTCCAAATATATACACTCAGTGGCGGCATAAGAGAGTGGCCAGAGGTGTCCATGCGCTGGGCCCCACCGAACGTCGAATGAATAATGCGAATGATTAATCGGTCGTTCAGGTAAATCCATGGCTGTAAATACGGTAGACGGATTGACTGAGCCAATACAATTAAGCTGGGTCAACTTGACGCCGGTTTTCGATTAATCGTACCTGGTGAATTGGGATTTACTTGCGTCTTATTGATTGGCCTATGCCTGGGTGTGTGTGGAAGGAAAGAATTGATGAAGATCTAGCTAAGGAAGAGAGGAGGAAGATTGGAATATTTTAAATATGGTATTATACGGAACGTAATGTTCAGTTGTTTTTTAATCAATTACATCTGCTAGGTACTCATGGCTTGTGCTGGCTTCAATTTCGTGTCGCTAGAAGTAGATCCGCCTCCCGTATTTAGATCCATAAGGTAAATCAATGGAGTACCTCGATGGTGGTTGATGAATGATGATGCTATAACTATACTGTCTCAGGATTCTTACTCGTGCGCTTGGCTTAATTGTTGACCCTCGAATTCACACCGTTTTCACCTAATTTTGCAAATTCTTTTTTTTTTTTTTTTTTCAATTACGTAGCGAAAGACACTATAGGCTATAGGGTCTATTTGGCCCCAATAAAAATGGAGTTAAATTTATATTTAAGGCCTTGGGGTCACTTTGGATCAGGCCAGTACCATAGCTCATGGATAACCCGCAAATACATTATGAGTGTTCAAATCTACAGAGTTATATAATTCCGCACATAACTTCCCATGACTTCCTTTGTCTCAGTGTTACCGGAAAGCTATGTTAGCTAGTTTGACATAAGTACTATCAAGAAAAGGTATTCTATGACAGTAATTCGACTAGGATTAGTTACAGTGTATTCGATAGTAATTAAAAAATATACTACAAACTTAATCTAATTCTGTCTACACGCTGAGGGCTGATTTTCATTCATGCTTGTGTTTCTTGCTTTGCTTGCGATTTGAGTGAGTAGACAATTGAAACACGTGTTTTATTGTAAGGTAAGTGTGACACGTGTTCCAATTGGCTATTCACCCAAAATTGCAAGCAACGCAAGCTTTCATGTAAAACAGCTCTTATAGTAAGAGAAATATTGTAGTTTCGTTCGTGACATTGGTAGAAACGACAAGAACGTGTAAATATTTCATGCGTTATCCATGCATTCTAAGGGTCCATAGAACAGATAAAAATGTGAGGCAAGTTAAATGCAAGCATCTATGATTTTAGATATTGGAGTAACCAAATTTCGCCCACCCAGGTTTCTCAGCTAATGTGAGTTGGCAACTATTTTTAATGTCGATCGTCACGTACGAAGTAATGCACGAACAGTAATCTTTCAGGAATTGACGGATCTGGAATGTATTGTGTTTCGTTGGCGTTTGTAGTTTTTTTTTTTTCCTTGTAGAGGTTTTGCTGTGATTTTCAAGCTGCATAAAAGCTTCAGCAAACTGCAAGTTTTATAGTAATAGTGATAACAAGCATGCTTCGTTAGTTTGAGCTATACTATACAGTGTTGCTTTGGCAGGAAAGAAGTTTTCCCTGCATGGGGAGAATAACATTTAACAGTGTCCTGATTTCACCCACCTAAAAGGGTTCAAATTTCGCACATTAGAGGAGAAGAAAACAAACTGTAACTAAGTGAAAACCACTTAATATATTGCTATTCCACAATTATATTGTCACATCTAATACTACGAGAGAGCTTTTTGAGATACAAATAAGTAACCTTGTAAAAACAAAACTAGAAGACTTTCCCAGATAGCATGCCAGCTTGTAACAAGGTTGTCAGTCACTTGCTTTGAGCTTGTCATAATTGATATTGTGTTGAACATAATAAACAAGCATGAAACACACTTGTTGGAACAACATCAGTGGCATATTTGAACAACATTCTTGTTGGCTGTTATAACTAACCTTATTCAAGCTTGTTGGAACAAGCACTTCTGCGAGGGGACTTATCAAACTAGAAATTAATTTGTGTTTTGTTTCGTTGAATTTCCGCTGTCGTCTCAGCGCGATGAAGCCCCATGATGTACAAGGACTGTTTCGCCGTAAGCAAATACCAATCAACTCATACCCTTTTAATACAGGCGTGTCTTGTGATCTGATGAACTGATTGTAATTATAAATAGCATACGAAAATCCAGTTAGGCCGAGTGATTCTGTGGTGTGGTGACTACAGCATCGGATCAGTGTGCCAGTGATCCTCGGTTCGATTTCCACACAGGGCAGCGTTTTTATATTTTAAAGAAGTTCATTACGTTTGTCTTTATAGTCCTGTCAAGGTTATTCCTATTCATTATATAAACATTTGCAAATAAATTCAACCACAATTTGTCTTATTTTGAATGTAAACGCCATTTACAATTAGTAGAGAACGAAAATTTAACGTTCCAACTTAGCCGGAAAAGTAAAAAAAAAAAAAAAAAGTTGGAAAATATGGGGTTCTATCCCGTACTCATCAGCATCAAAAGTACAATAACCTAGAGCCTGAAAGACTTCGGCCATGAGGAATACGCTGAACAATATTCAATGTAGGCAAGTTATATACCGCTAACATTATTGCAAGTTCATGTAGTTTTTTTTTTCCTTTTCTTATTCCACAGAAGTTGAAAATGTGGAGATAATTTTGATGCTAGGCGACTTCAGTCAGTAAGTCCGATCCGAAAATTTACAAACAGCTACACACACTTTCGCGTAATATAGACATATGATGATGAATCGAATTCAATCCTGAGGAACTTGCTGGAGAAGGAAATCTTATGATTGTAGGTTCGATTCGCCTGCAAGTGACGACTTTTTATACTTACAATAAAAAGTGTCAAAAGTTAAAATTTTGTTTTACGTTCAACTTGCCATATTGCACGAAGTGTATTAGAACTTTTAATTGAAGTTTTAACTTCTCCACTTGCTAATGACTTTTTTTTTTGTGATATTAGCTTCGTTCTTGCTGGTTTACGCTAAAATAAAAGACAATAAATGATCTATCTTATGTGGCAATACTTACCCTAAACTGAATTTGTTCCTAAGACTGCCATAATATATTCATTTCATAATTCGACATGACAAAAAGAACATGCATACAGTGTGTTTACTTACCACACAATACATACAGACAAACTGTAATACATACACTTAATGTTACATTTTCCTCGCATTGAACTTCGTAATTCATGGCTGCTCTCTTTTGTTGGGAAGATGGAGTAGGGGAAACGCGTTGGACATTTCAGTACGATAGCAAGCCAACATAGGTTCAAATCCTATTCAAACTAAAGATTTTTTTACAAAGCGATCATGAATAATCATCATTTCTCATACAAAACTGAGAATATTTCCAACTGTGGAATGAAGCACCTGAGTCGCTATCGAGAGGAAGGCGATTTACAAATGTTGGTTGGAAAAATCCAAATCAAGACTCAACGGGTTACAAGTACAGTTAAGAACACGTCACTGATCAGAAATATCCTCTTTTTATGTTATTATTCTTAGAAAGAAACACTATAGCATTTGTTAAGCACGTTTTGGATAGAGGCAAGTGTGGAGTATCGCTATCGTGCTGGACTTCTAATTTGAAAACCTAGGTTCGATTCCCCAGTAGGCAGTTTCTGTTTCGCATACACTGAAGTATTTAAGAACTTACGAAACATCACTGGTCAGAATCCCAGTAAACAGTGTGTGTGTGCTGTTTAGCATAATATAGTTTTCATGTCTTTCATAGTTTTTTCTCTCTTCGTCTTTTTCTTGATGTATTGTTATCGTGTCTTTGCTGCGTCTTTCGCTTCTTCTTCTATCAACCTATTTATCTTTATTTTTCTCTTACTTTACACACACTCTCTCTGCTTGTGCGTATTCCACAGCTAAATGATGACCCGGTGATATGTCCTGACTCAGACATAAGTGGCCCGCTAACCCGATTGACCCGGTCTGGATAATCTATTTAACTGGGAATTTCGGCGTCGTATTTTTCGTGATCTCGGGGTAACATTTCCGATCCTCGTTATCCCTGAAACAAACACTTTTCAAACGCAATTAAATAATTAAAATCTCTCCTTCATCCTACGGGTTATCAGATCTAAATCGAACCAGCGGGTTTGAATGGGTTCGAATCTTACACCCGACGACACAGTACAATACTTGACCAGCATCCCCCGATAGCCGGTGACCCGTTTCAGCTCTGCTGTTTTGATTCCATCTGTGCGAAATGTTATAAGCACTAGTTCATTAGTGTTGTTAATTATTAGAACGTTGTATTCGCAATAGGTGGAATATAGAGTGGCATGTCCAGAACAGATAAATTTTAAGACATGAGTAGCAAATGGCCCACCTTTTTCACTATTTCAAGAGAAGAATTCTTTTTATATTAGTTTTGCACCAAATTCGTTTCCATCCTATAATTTATCAACATACTATTACATGTGTTTCTTTTTTTCACGTTTGCAATGTGGAACATGTAAGGTTTACTATGCCTAAAGGAACATGCTAATTTTGCTTTTGAACATTTGTAACTTTTCATTTTGATACAGTTTGGAATTATAATCTTGGCTCTTTCTGATAGAAATTAAGCAGAAAAATTATCATTCATGCATTTTCTTTTTATGTTCAATTTGCATTAGTAGTATGGCATTAGTAATAGTGGAAGGTATGGCCTACGGTATCTATTGGATTTGTTACAATCAATGATTCCGCCAGACCCCGGCTCATGTGGGGTGTCAGCCCCAAATCCTTGAGACTACCCCCAACTTTAACGTTTTTGCGGACAAAAGTTGATTTAAACCGTGCAAAACTCTACGTCCACCCTCCCAAATTTTACTTTACACCCCCAAACTGAAAATCCTGGCGGAATCTCTGATTACAAAGTATTCCGAACCAGTATGTTTAATAAGCCCCATCGAATTTGCAAACGAATCACGCGCAAACAAAGCATGTGTGTTACACTTTTGATATTATCCTAGATGTGTCTCAAAACTCTGGAGTTTCACTGGAAATCATGAGTATTTAATCTGACAACCAAGTTTGGTCTCCATTTCGAAAGTGACTTAATAAATATTTGAAGCATCCTTTATACGAATAACCCTGAAAAAAATATAAAATCCAAAAGTCACTTCTCTCTTGCTGTTAGATTTGATTTGTGGGAACTGAACTTAATATTTTTACTACGTCTAAATTCCATATTTTTATCTGTACTTCTTCTTCTTCTTCTCTCTCCCCTTCTCTCTTTTTCTCTCTCACTCTCTCTCCCATTTCTCTGCCTCTGTCTAACATACATCCATCGGTTTCAATGTTTCATTGTGTTTCAATTTCTCCCTCCATCAACTTATGTATATTGATTCGTCTCGCTTTTATTCTTTCATTTTATCAATACTAATACATGTCTATTTGGTAAAAAAAACGTGCTCATGATTTTTGCTGATTTTAGTATGGACGAGACGAAGGAAGGATAAAGAGGTGGTCTGTTTACCCGACACGATTATGGGATAAGAAGGTGCCATTTTTAGGTAGATTTCGAAGAAAATATACCTATTGAGATCGGTACGATATGAAAGTGTATATATATATATATATATATATATATATTAACACGCTAGCGGCCATAATTTTGAAGATATTTGAACCAAATTTTTATATGCTGTTTCTAGGCTTAATAGCTCGGTTAAGTTCGTTAATGAGCAAAATCGGTCGCCATCTTGGATCCAAAATGGCCGCCGAACCCATTGTTGTATAGAATACACAGCCTAAACCGCTGGGGTTATTGAAATCAAATTTGGCGTAAAGGTACAACATCACTTTTTGATTATGAAAATGTTACCTAATGAGTTCAAAGACGCCATCTTGGATCCAAAATGGCGGACCTAAAAATCCATTTTCCACACCGTTTGAGCTAGAGATACGAAATTTGGCATAAAGGTGCATTATGACGAGTAGCTTAGGGAAATATCACAACATTTGGGAAAAGTCGCCATCTTGGATCCAAAATGACCGCCCAAAATCCCATTTTGCACACCGTTTGAGCTGGATAAATGAAATTTTACTTGAAGTTGTACTATCACAAGTAGGTCACGACAAAATAAGAAAAGTTTCAAAAAGTCGTCAACTTGGATCCAAAATGGCCGCCCCAAAATCCCAATTTCCAAATCATTGAAGGTAGAGAAACGAAATTTTCAATGAAGGTGTATGACCAAGAGTAGGTTACAATAAATGGGGCAAATCTTCCCTTTCGGGGCGCAGCCAACCGAGGGAGGGTGAAGATGTACTTCGTGGTGGTGTAGTGCTGCAGGGAGATTTTGGTTAAGATAAAGGAGGCGCATCCTCTCAAAAGCACTGAAGTTGGGGGGCGAGCCCCGGCTCCCAGCGAAACTTCGAAATCTACCTCAGCCTGTAGGCCTACCGAAAGGGATTTTTTTAATACTCATTGCCAGATGAACGTAAAGTTATAGTAGTATTGATATGCTATAGAGCATGATAGAAACATGGATTCTACCAGATACCCTCAATGGTGGTGTAACTCCTCAATTGTAAAGTACACATAGCTCAGTCTTAATTTTAACTGGAAGTTTGTGGCAGCATAATATGGATTAAAAATTTATATAAAATCCGGAACAATTCTATTTACGTATCTCCAAACTTTGTTTTACATCCCCAAACAAAAAAATCTGGCAGAATCCCTAGATAGAAATGTTTAATCAGTTATGAATTAGAGGTGGGAAAATTATAAGCTATACGAAAATTAAATCGAAAATATTATGGAAACAATAGATGCATTTATTTGTCAATTTTGGTCGTTTGACAAAAAAGCCATGTACCGGTATATTACAATTTATTCGCTTTCTTAATGTGCTGTCCAACATGTACTATGTTAAATGTAGTTCGCATGGTAACATTCTAAACTAGAGTTGTTTGGTAAACACACCCTCTGACATGTCTCGCTAGGTCTTCCGGGTAAAAAAAAAAAAAAAAAGGAAGAACTTCGGGAAAGGCATCTTCAATGGTACCTTCATGAAAGGTGATATAAATGAACCCTCCCGATTCTTCCGTGAGGTTTCGAACGACCTTCAATATGGCGCCGACGAAGGGAAAGGTGGAGATTTCGAACGCCCCCTGACACTTGTGGATCTCATCTGGAGCGGAAGTCAGCCAGTTTAGAAAGTCCTGTCACCTGCGTCACATAAAAGTGAATTGGTAAATAACGTGGTGAGAGTAGTGCTTGTTATTATTGGAAGCTTGGCATAAATATGAACATTTATGTTTTGGTTATGTCCTGTGATATGAAGTTCTCGGTTCGCCTTTATTGAGAGGATAATTACAACACGTGGTAAACACCAGTATGGTAACATTTAGATTATGAGTTCACCCATAGGGATATAGGATAGCTACGAGTGGTTAAATTGAGCCGGCTCAGATACCTTTTAATTTTCAAAAAACATTTTACACTGCTTAATTTTCATCCTTTCGGCATATTTTTCATAATTTAAACCTGAAAATAACGTGATATTCACTAAATGCAGCCTACTTTTGAACCGATTCGGTATACAGTGGATGCGGAACCGCTGTATCAAAATGTAAATTTATAATCCCATACGGTTACAGTATCAGGACGAAGATTATACCATTATTATGTTTTTGTCATATCTATAAGTGTCATCCTAGGGGGCGGGGAGAACCATTAATTTATAAAAAAAGGTATTATTTTTTTTAGAAATCAATATCGTTTTGTAACATCGATCAACGTAGAAACAATGGTAAACTTCGTTATCAATCTATGTCGTTCTTCAACTTTTATCTGTGTCATTGTTCGATAGGGATCATTGTCGATTTCCGATACTGATCGACATCAATCTCCGATAATCGGCCAATATCGATATGCTGCTGGGAAATGTAAGCTTTATTTGTAAGTGCTCCTGACGGTTTTCGTCAGTTGCATCCAAACTGAAGCACAAGTTTCAAAACTCACCTACATCCGCTCACGCTGATATCCGATCAACACTTGAGAAACAAATTAGAAATGTTACGTCCATGATATGACGTCCGAATTGGTCAATTGCGATCCATATTTACACAATGACATCATCAGATAGTGATGACGCCATATTTTAATTTGTGTTTTTGCTTCAAATACATGTTTATTAAGTTTCCTAAATAGCATTGCATGCCGAAATATCGTACAAGGCTGATTGATATTGATTCAGAATGACCAACTATGATCAACATTCGTGTTATTGGGCAATTATTGACCCTTTATTTTTGTGCTGCTAGTGTGGTTACCAGTCTCAATGGGCCTTCTGAAGAAATAATATTTTAGGATGAATCCCTGGCATACCACATTATGTAAGTGGGAAGGCAAAATGCTTTTACGCGTGACAAAATAAATGGAGCTGAAAATACGGCAAATGAAAGAAAGTAAGTTTAAGGCTCACAGTTCATTTAATAATAATAATAAATCACAGCCATATTCAATATACTACTGGATGAGGGCTCTCTCCGGAGGGAGGAGATTGGTCTACTGCTCCCACGCTGATCAGACGAGTTGGGAGAGGAGAGCCTATAAGCTCTCACTGTGATCGCCACTATTTTTTATTCATAGCAGCTCCCCAATTGCCTCACGATGCTGGGTGGGCACCGTTCCAGACCCACACGCCTTGGGAAAATCCTTGGCAGCGCCGGGAATCGAACCCGAGATCCCTCAATCCGTAGCTAGACACGCTAACGACTAGGTCAACGGGGGTGGTTCATTACTACTACTACCACCACCACCAGCACCACTATTATTATTATTATTATTATTATTAATCTTTCTTCATAACTGCGGCTTCATAAGTAGCTTCGCTTTTTGTATATATTCTTTGTTTATAAAATTACTGTATGAAGTTACATTAGGTTCTGTATGATTTAAGGAAACCTGGGAATTGTTAAAACGGTTTGTTCCTACGCGAGAATCCAGTACGTATGATTAAGTGGATTCGATTACTGACTGCGGATAAGCCCGAGGGAGGCGGTGCGGGCTCGAAACTGAGGTTTTCTTCAGTTCTACCAGGAAATACTAGGACGTACTTTCCATAACAACTTTGACTTCCCTATTTCTTACCCTGGAAGAGAGCTTGCTGGAAGAGGGACGCCATCTCTCGTGATGAACAGTAATCTTAAAGCGCTACAAGGACCACAAAATGTAAAATTTATTGTCTCGAGACGCGGAACTTAAAACCGGTACTCTTGGCCAGTCTGGCAGATGTACTTTTTCAATGATTACCCTCCCCATGAGGAAAAATCGGTGGGCCTCCAGTGGCCAGTCTTCATAGCTGGTGGGCCACCGACGGCCCGCCGAGTTTTCCTCATGTGGCTTGTTTTACATTACTAACAACTTAACGTGGCTAACATTAACCGTGATCATTTTAGTAATTGAAATGGATTATAATGTTAACATACGTACGAAGATTAGCATGTTCCATTAGTAAGACAGGCCTCTAAACGCAAGTTAGGCTTTATACGAGGTTCAATTCGTGAGTTAATGTCTTTCATTATCGAAATATAAAGCATTCTATTAAAGAGTATCGGTTTAATAGTATAGAGCAAGGTTTCTCAATGTGAGGGTCGCGGGTTGTCTGGGAAGAGGTCGCGAGGAGAGATAAATAAATAGATTTCACCAAGGCTTTGTAGATGGCTAAAACTAAAACATTTCAAAGAAGGAAGCATTTTACTTGTTTTTATAATTAACAGTACTAAAGATAATGTAATTTGTTGAATAGTTTTCCGGTAATATAATTAGGACATGTATTATCAAATGCAGCAAATTAACTGTCATGTTTTCAAATGAAAAGCAAATTTTACACAAAATTGAAAAAAAAAAAGAAAGGAATTAAAGCGTTACAAAAGATTGCACGAGTTTACTAGGTTTGCGCGAAATCTGAACCTCTTTTGACTTAACCAATTTCAAACTGTCCGGTTCAATTTACTCCATACACATTATCAAGTGATTTTCAGTTCTACGTTAAAATTTAGGTGTCCATCTTGTCATAAATACCACGTTTTTAATATACAAATTCTTTAGTAATTCATGTAACTTAGAAACAGCCTTTTGAAAACGAAGGTTTTCAAAATATTTCCATGAAATTTTCTTCAATTGCTCACAAAAATCACGACTTTTTAACACTAAAAATAATTTTCCAAAACTAAATTTTAACTGCCGTTTTGGGGGATTAAATTCAAAAGTAAACCTCACTTATGGAAATATCAATATTAATTCAGAAGATCACTTTTCCTTGTCTAAACTTATTAATTACCAAGAAATTAAGTCAGACGGTGATTTTTGTTTATAAAATATTCCAGTTTCAGATCGAGAAATGGTACAATATTTATTGACAGAATCACCGTCTAACTTAATTTCTTTAGGTCTGAACTAACATTGTATTTTCCCATAAGCGAGGTTCACTTTTGAATTATAAACTCCAAATAGTGGTTTAAAATTTAATTTAGGAAAATTATTTTCCCTGTGTTAAAATGCTAGGGTTTTGTAGAAGTAAAAACTGTAGAAATCAGGAATTTTCAATCCATTACTGCATGAAGGCTTCCCCTTTTCTCTCTACATATCTCGCTCTGCTGATATCCTCATCCGTGTAGCTCCTGAAAAACGCTTGATTATATCTACCCATTTTGCATTTGGACGTCGTCTCGGTCGTTTATTTTCTCTGGGAGTCCAATGTAGTATCTTCGTCGTTCATCTTCCATCTGGTCGTCTAGCTATGTGACCGGCTCATCTCCACTTTATCTTCTTCGCAGTCTTGATTATATCCTCTATCTTTGTTTGTGCGCGAATCCATTCATTTGTCTTACTGTCCCTTTTAGTTATTCCTAGTATGAATCTCTCCATTGCTCTTTGTGTGACCTTTCATCTTTGAGTAGTTTGCGCATTCAGTGTCCAAGTTTCACAGTCGTACATCATCACATTGATTATAAACACTTTACGCTTCAGATACATTGTTAATTTGCTTTTGAAATTAAAGTGTAGTCTTCCAACCGAACTCCACGTCATTTTACATCTTCTGTTTATTTCGTCCGTCAACTTGGCATTCGATGTTTTGGGCTGGCCTAGGTAAACATACTCATCAACTATGCCTATTGTCTCTCCTTCTTTTCCTTCTTTGCAGCATGCTTATTGTGCATCACTCTTCTTTCACTTAAAATCATTTTAAATCATATTTTCGAAGTCTCATTACACAGCTCTTCCATTCTGATTTATAGTTCTTCTGGACTTAAAGCAAACAGTATTTTATCGTCAGTACTCGGGTGATTAAGGAAATCGCCATTGAATTTTATTCCAATTTCATCCCCTTTAAATTTTGGAACACTCCGTCCAGGACAGCTGAAAATATTTTTGGAGAAATTGAATCTCCTTACCTTACCTTATTGTCCAACTTTAAATTTTTTCACTCTCTTGATGTAGTCTAATGATAGGTGTGGCAGACGAGTAAATGTTTCGTAGTAACTTGATGTATGCACTTTTGATGCCTTGATGTTCAAGTGATTTAAATACCGCTGCCAAGGAAACAGAATCGAAAGTTTTTTTTTAAAAAATCTATGAATCCCAGATATAAGTTTTTTTAAGTTCATTCTCATTAGTCCTTTCCATAACCTCATTCAGTGCTTGTATGTGGTTCATTGTGCTAAATCTACGACGAAATCCGGCTTGTTCCTTTCCCTGGTTAAAATCTAAGTTTCGTTCAATACGATTCAGAATAACTTTGATGAACATTTTTTAAAGAACAGACAGTAGACAGACAGTCTGTAGTTTTCGACGCGCTCTTTGACCCCCATCTTGTACAATAGAATAATAATAGCATTATTCCAACTTGAGTGTATTTCTATCTTCCTCAGGCGCATTGAGAATGATTTAGCAAGTTCGTCTTTCATCCTTTCACGTCCCCACTTAAATATGTCTGCTATGAGTCCATCTTCTCCTGGCGATTTTCCGTTCTTCATCCCTCGAAGTACTTTATTCACATCTTCTTTAATTACGTCTGGGACATCAACATCAATTTCTTCTGAATCTTCATTTCCTAGCTCTTCCTCGGAGTAGTACAATTCTGTGTAGAAATTTTCAAATATGTTTATAATTTCTTCCTTATTTCGTGTTACGGTCCCGTCTGGTCTCTTAACTGCAATTATTTGCTTTTTCCCTATCATGAGCTGCTGTTTGGCTTTCTTCAAATTCCTGTTTTCCTCGATTGTATTTCTAACAAGATTTTCGTTATATCTTCGT
>JAGDQP010010061.1:0-57005 GCA_022664845.1 Lepisma saccharinum
ATTATCAGTTTGCTTCCATATGATTAGACTTACTCAGACCAAATTTGGCGTGAACATTCGACTCAACAGAAAAGTACTGAGACTTTTCCCTTCTCTAAACATTCCAATTGTCAGTGTTGCCAGCCTATTTTATTAAAATTGTTGCTTGTGTGTCTAAGAAGCTATCAAGGAACGAACCTTCGCGTTTATTAGTAGAATCGCAGCGATAACTTATTTTAAGAGGATGCAAATATTTTAAGTTTTAACTTTGTCGGTCTGTCTCGCAGACTAGCGCCGCAAACAAAGTACAGTAAAAATAAACTGATTTAAGTGCAATAACCTAGACCTTTAGCGCCGTTATGAGTCGCTTGATAAGTCCTTATGTTTCTGTATTATTCCTCCATCTGTCAGCAACTCAGAAACTACTACGGCTACGAAGATTGTTGAGGTGTCGTTGAAAAGGTCTCGGGGAAATCAGTTGAAACCTGTATAGACCATCCTGATCGGATGAATGCGTCCCGGGATATGAGAGGTGAGCTATTTCTTCATATTAACTACTCGAGATAATCAACAGCTTGGAGCTACTATTATAGACGAAATATACACTTATACCGCTTAGCTATTTTCGTCTGCGCTAAAATTAATGAGTTTTTCCTTAAGAGCACGTGATTTTGAACCGTGCGGTTTGGGGTTCTGGTGACTACTACTGGAAAGAACCAGCGACTGAAAGTAGTTGCCAGATTCACCTAGCGGCAGAGTTCAAAATCACGTGCTCCTTAGCGAGGACAAAAAATAGCTAGGCGGGATAAGTCTATTTTATTATTTAGTCTATGGCAGTGTTTCTCAAAATTTTGCAGGCTGCGGACCCCTTGATTATTTGCTAGTTTCTTTGCGGACCCCTGCTCCTACAACCAAGGAAAACATTATACATAAAGTATCAGTAGATCTTTCTGCGTTATCTATAGCTTAAAAAAGATGTACAATTTCAATACATGAAAGTACAATTGAATACGCTTTGCTAACAATACTGCAATACGCCAATTAATAGTAATAATAGTAAAAACTGTTGAGTTTGTTTGCTTACTATCTTTCAATGTGATGGCAGTTGTTTTGCGTCCGTCAACATTTTCATGTGTGGCTTCAAAGTAGATATTTTCAGGCGCAGATCTGGTTGGATATCAAGTCTCTTTCTGTACTAATATTTCATACAAACAAGGACAGAAAATGTTGATTCACATAAGTAAGTAGTCTCGAAGGACTACTGTCTCATAAAAGGAAAGTCCAAGCACAGCTAGGAGTTGTGGTACTCTCCAGGTGATTTCGAGAGAGAACATCGACATCAAGAGTGGAAGGTGTGTGATTGGGAACGGGTCGACTGGGTGGCGCAGTTGGTAGCGCATTGGGACGATAACCCAAAGGTCCTCGGTTCGATTCCCGATCCAGTCACATACTTTTCACTCTTTAATATCAATTATATCTCTACCTACAGAGGCTTGATGTACAGAAAAAATCGGAAGTTGCCTTCATTTCAACTTTGGAAATTTTTCAGTTTGTTTTTATGGTCACTTCAATCGGAACTCTGTTTAAAAATGTCTGTTTTGCAACTGAAAATCCAGTTTACTTGGAACTCTAGAAGATAAATATTATGTGACAGTTTTGTTGTGTATTTTTTAACATGTTGCAGATCAAAGTACAGAGACCAATGGAAGATTACGCTACACAATACACAACATTAATCTTTTAATGCCAAAGTTGTCAATGTACGTAATCACTGACAAGGTTGTAATTTACAAGCTTGCTTTCAAGCTGTGACTTTACCAATGTCTTTTGTAGGTCAAGGTTTTGTAAGGACATCAACCTCATCTGACAAGATACGTCAAAAGAACAATTTTCCATTGATGGAAAGTGCAGTCGAAAAAGAATGTACAAATCAGTTTTTGAGATTGATAAGAGAAGTTTATTAAGCGAATCATTCGATGGCAAGGAACCGGGCTGCTTCGTAGGGCGTGGGCTTCTTCGATACCAGCGGTCGACTATCCTCACAGAGGTTTCCTTAGTTACACCAGGTAAATGCTGGAATGGTGCCTTGAACTTAGGCACTGGTCAACTTCATCTTGCAACTTTTTCCCTATCCTATTGCCCCGAGTCATAGATCCTTAAAGAGCATAAATAAATTCAAATTCAAATAAAAGGATGAAGTAAAAAATCTCCTTCAAATCTAAAGTTTGAAAGAAACACTGCAAGATCATGTTAAAAATCTCAAGCACAACTTAGAACGAATCCGATGGCATCGTTACCATGGAAATCGACCTCTGATCAAATCTTCAGAAATATAGCTTACGTCACTTATGCCTTTGTTTACTTTACTAACATCTTTCCATGGTTAAGATTAACCAAGATCGTTTTAGTAATCCAAACGGTAGTTACCGTTAACGCGGGTTTCAAATTTAACCAGCATCAACTTATTATCTTCTTACGTTAGTTATCTTAACGCAAGATGGCCGCTAAGCGCAAATCACTTGGTGAGTTTATTTATATCTTTATCGAAATATATACCATCCTAGTGATGCGTATCACTTTCAAAGTATAAAAGAATGATGGCAGAACTAATCTGCAAAATGGTACGCTGCAATCAATTCATTTGTATTCAGTATTTCATAATTTAAACCTCTATCGTGTAACCTTAGAGTATAGAAAAAGGAGATTCCTTACTCTAAGCCTGTAACCTGTTTCTTTACTGATAATGACAGTACAAGCACGATAACCAAGTTCCGTAGTCTAAACGTAAGTTACTTTAACCATGATTTTACCTAAACAATCTTAGAAATCTAAACAAGGCATCACCGACTGACGAACAAATTCACATTTAAAACAGATCGAAAAGAAGTTTTGGAATCCCTAACTATAGTTGGTCTCGAAATGAAAGGTCAAATTAGGCAATAACCTAGCTTCTAAACATCATTCGCATTCGTTAATAGGATAAATATTTCGTGTGATTCAAAAGTGTAAAACCACATGCATAATTTCTATAGATTTTACGAAAAATTAATGTAACCATATGTAATGTAAATGGGACTCACCGTGACTCAGGTGGAGCGAGTCTGACTATGAACCCGGTGGCCAGGGTTCAAATTCCAGTCAGGACACTGGAGACTTTTCTCTCAGTTTTCCCATCTCTGGCGCTCTGAGGTGCACTCAGCCTCCTATCAAATTGAGTGATCTTAGTATACTTCGGCACCTTGGGAGGTAAAGACGGTCGAGTGTGGGACACCGTGCCGTAGGTCGAGAGTATGTGAAGCGCTAACACCGCATCCCCCCATGCGCCATTCACGGCGGGTGCACTTTGCACAGGGGACATCTTCACCTTCTTTTATATGTAATGTAAATGAAATCAAGTACTGTGTCTCTGAAGCATGATACATGCTCCGTCCGCCATCTTCGATTCAATATAAAAAATTTCAAATGGGAATAGGATCATGTGGCATGTCAAATACATCTGAAATTTTCTCAGAAAATCACTGGTGCAATTATGTTTTACCACATCTTTAACTGTTTTCAAGTTATTACTTCAAATGCCTGCAGCAACTTCAAAGTGTCCTAATTTTAGCATTAAAGATACTACTTTCGTGATAAAGCGACCGTCTTTCTCTCTTAATGAAGGAGTCAATCGTCGTAATACTCAGTATTGGTCCGACACCAATCCACATTTGAATTAAGCAAGGTGTAGGTGCACCAAGATTCATGGTATGGTGTGGAATGAATATGGATGGCATTCTCAAATAATCGATCCGTTGTTTGTTGATGGTATTTTGCCTGGTATATCAATATGCTGAAAGAGTCAATCCTCCCACTGGTCTTAAAGGAAGCCGGGGATTTTGCAAAATTCTTCTAATACTCACCCTTAATTTCCGTTCACTTATTTGTATTAATATAGATCAGCAATTTCCTTGGTGCTGGATTGTGCGTGACATGGTCCAATTTAGTGGCCATCCCGCTCATCGGACTTAACTCTGCTCACCACATATCTTTTATAATTAACATACAATAACTACTGACCAGTCTTAGTTCAGTTGCTAGAGTGTTGATTTGGCAACCCAGAGGTCTAAGATTCAGTTCCAGCGGCTGGTCATCATGGCTGAGGTTTCCCAGTTTTTTTTTCTTCAGTCACACTAGGTTAATGCCGCTACGAACCTAGGCCCTCTTCTTTCCACATCCTATCCGACCTGAACCATATTTTCCTAAAGGCTATAAAAGCAATTTAAATTTAAATCTGCCGTAAGTTAAGAGCGGTTAAAGATACAGTAGAAATAGTTCAACCATTGACCTACTGAGAAAAATTGATATGGATTTGGTATGCCACATGGCTCTATTTTTATTTTAAGGAAGACCTGAATCCAGTGCTCGAAGTGGAGAGGGGGCACGCCGTGCTCTTACCTTTTTCAATTTGGATTTGGCGTCCCCCCCCCCTCGTATTAATGAGAGCTCATTGCCTTTACTTTCAATAGGCGATCGCCGCCACTAGGTGCAAGCGTACGCTTACCTTTTCTAGCCACTTCTTCAAGCGTTCCCATGCCTTTTCAAACCCACTTCGAGCACTGCCTGAATCTAAGATGGCGGAAGGAGTACTTGATCTTATGTAAATTGAATATGATTACATTAATGTTATGTAAATCTATAGAAATTATTGCATATGTGTCGTTCAGCATTTTTAATTACCCTGTATTTTAATTCATTGAACCACACACACAAAATTTAACAGAATGAAACAGTGAATTTAAAACATGATTATTGTACAGTGCTTCAACTGCACAGCACGTAAAGAGTCAACCCTTCTTAAAAACACATTTGCTTGTTAATAGAAATTTATTGCGGCAGCTTAATTGAACTTGTGCAACTGCTATTTACTTGATTTATTTCGCTTTAGTTTTCTAAGACTAGCAAGGATATCACTCGTATGTAGTAAACACGTGACAATCAGGCGTAAGCAGTCCTGTAGCAATTCCAACACTTGTTTCAATTTCTGGATAACAGCTGCATTGTCCGTCAAATGTAATTTTACTTCTCTCTCTCTCTCTCTCTCTCTCTCTCTATTTCTATCTTGGTCGCATTTCATTTCCATTCCGGGTAAGGCCTCTCGTCCACTGGATGAGGAAACCGATTACGCGCGTTAACGGACGAACAATCCAAACAGCTACGTGTCAGTTGGACATCGTCCATTGGGAGCGGAATGTACGTACGTTTCGGTGCGTATAGTTGCGACCTGTGAATGCGTCCAATTCTGTTTGAACTTATTCGTACGAATAACATTCGTGCGTATTCGTCCGAACACGCAATTCGCAGGTTTCCGCATCCAGTGGATCAAAGGCCTCATGGATCTCTATACGACAGAAGGATCTACTTCTAGTGACCCGAAATTGAAGCCAGCACAAGCCATAATCACCTGGATAAGGTAAAGATAAAATGAATTGTATGGGCGGTAACATGATCACCTGGAAGGTGAAATTGATTAAAAAAACAATAACTAAACATCACGTTCCGTACAATACCTTATTTAAAATATTCCAACCTTTCTCCTCTCTACCTTAGCTAGATCTTCATTCATTCTTCGCTTCCACACACCCAGGCATAGGCCAACCAATAAGACGCAAGTAAATCCCAATTCACCAGGCAAGATTAATCGAAAACCGGCGTCAAGTTGACCCAGTTTAATTGTATTGGACCAGTCGATCCGTCTCCTTTATCTAAATCCATGAAGAGACCTGAGCAAAACGAGGGTAATTGGTTATTTATTTGTGTCAGTGTTGGCAGATCTTGTATGATTCGTAAAGTAAACACAAGATAATATGATGACTTTGGCATCTTCAGTTTTACTACACTGTTGCATATAAATTACAAGTTAATATTAATTATGTCCGTCTGAAGAGCGCAACAATCCCGACATTAACTTTTAGCGAAGTGGATTAACTTGAAGCAATTTCTGTGTGCAGGGAGGACGTGCGCATAATGCAATATTCACTTGTCAGTTGAAGTACATTTATAATATTGAAAGAAATGACAATTTGTTCAATTGTTCCATTTTATTATCGCGCTTATGAAACAGACATCACTATTACTGTAATTTATTATGCAACAGGTTCCTGAAATCAGTATTTCTTTCACGAAAATTTCTTGGGGATATATAGGCCTAACTCCAGGGCGTATGGAGATTTCAGAATAGTTTTTTTAATAATTATTGAGAATTTTTCAGGGAGATATTTTCCGTGCTCTGGTGGGAGCTTAATTCACTGAAACCGTGTTTTTTTAAGGGGAAAGGGTGGAGGGTTAGCTATTTTCTAGTAGAGGGGATTTTTCTTTTTACTTAAAACGTCATTGATGCTAATTGGTGTGCTAAATAGTACTGTAATCTTTTAGTTTCTTATACTTAAAACCGTCATTTATCACAGTTATTCATGCCGTTTTCGGTACGTCAATTTAATTGTCACCTACTTTTTTTTTTTAGTGACAGATACCATTGATCACTATACTGAACTCATCGATGCCATTGAACATTTTGCGAATGTATGAAGTCAGGTACCGGAGTGGACAGTTAATTTCGATCGTCCACTTCCAGGAATAATGACCAAAATTTCAGTTCCAACTCAGCGTTTTCCGCTTGTTACCGCTGTGTGTCCCGTTATTTGATTTATGACTTAATTCTTGCAAAAACGTGAATATTATGTGCAGCATATAGACCTACTAGGCCTATTATATGCCCAATAGGGGACGTGCATAGCTTAAGAATTAAGAAAGACATAGGCAAAGCAAAAAATGGGCCGTCTCTACAGCGATAACAACCGTAAAAATATGAGGTTAGAACTGAACAGCTGGTCCATATTAATCTAGATTGAAAGTGGACAATCGAGGTGAAATGTTTGCACTTGCGTCTATATTCGACACTAACCGATCACTCCAGTATCGTTACGTAGAGCTCGATGGACACACACAGTGGTTGTCGAGAGCATCCTGCATCACCCACCCTCCATCGGGTTGGAAATTCATTTTGTTTTCCCAAATGACCTCTATCTAAAAGCGATACTGGACTGACTGCTGCAATTGAGATTTTCATGAATATATGCGAGCTAGAGAGCGGAGAGGACTCTTAATCTCGTATGTCCAGTTGTCCTCTTCCAGTCTAAACCAATACGGACCAAATGTTCGGTTCTAACTCAGTTTTCTACGCTTGATATTACTGTGCAACCAGTTTTTTTAATTCTTAATTATTTGTATTGAATAAACGCAGTATTTTCTATTAGATGTAGAATACTGTATACTATTATATGAATAACTCAGGAATTAAGACAAATAAAAAACGGGCCACACAGCGATAAGAAGCGTATAAAACTGGGTTAGAACAGAAAATTTGGTCCACATTGAATTAGACTAGAAGTGAACAAACGCCTGGCGTCTATCATTCGAAACTAAGCAGTCACTCCAGTATCGTTACGCGATGGTTTTACCCTATCTACGATAACTTTTTGATTCCGGGTTAAGTTAAAATCAATTTGCATTTATGATCTTTAAACATTTTTGCCTCAGGTCAGAAAAGAGGATGTTGAAAGGAGATCGACCAAGGTTTAGATTTGAAGGTCCCATCCTTGCGTAAATCTGGTGAAAAAAAAAAAAAGTCAGGATAGTCTCCTACTATATTCGAATCTAGAGACTTCCGAATGCGAAACGAACGCTCAAACAACCAAATGCATTATTAATCTCCCATGCCCTTGTATAATGAAAACATACGAGTGAACGTGTTGCAATTCATGCTGGAGATTCTGTGTTGAAATTGTTGTAAAAGCTACCAACGTTCAACTAGGACTGTGAACCTTCAGTGGTTGAGAGTACTACTGTAGTGGCCTTCACGACGACCCAACACGTTTCTACTCATAAGGTCAAAGAAACACTTCATTCAATTAAACCAAGTCAGGAACTCTCAATCTTTCGCGTGTGCGGATGAGCACGCAGTTGGAATTGAATAATATTAATCTTCCTTTACTCCATGTTTTTCCTTCATGCCAAGTAGCAGAAATCACTTTCACCATCCCATTTGTAGGACACGAACAAGAGCAACCTAAACCCAATGACCTCTATCTAAAAGCGATACTAGACTGACTGCTGCCATTAAAAAATTCATTAATACGTGAAGCCAAGCAAGACAGCGGAGAGGACACTTAATTTCGTTTGTCCACTTCCAGTCTAAACCAAAATAGACCACATTTACGGTTCCAACTCAGTTTTATACACTTGATATCGCTGTGTGGCCCGTTTTTTATTTATGTCTTAATTCAGTAGTGTCTCAATACAGAAAACCCTATTAATATATACTGTATATATATATATATATATTATAATAATACACAGCCATATTCAATCCACTACTGGATGAGGCCTCTCCCGGAGGGAGGAGGTGGTCTACTGCTCCCACGCTGACCACTTAACTGTGATCGCTACCTCTTTATTCAGATAGCCCCCCAATTGGCCTCACGACGCTGGGTGGACACCGCACAGGCAACATCATCTGGAGTACTGCAACGGTCACCGTCCAAGCACTGACCAATGTATATATGCGTGCATTAGGAAATTTAATAAAAGTAGTGACCAAAGGTACGTGGAGGTTAGGTAAGTCAGATACGGTGTTTTATTTTATTGCACCTCGATTAAATCGTGTTTTTGTAAGCCTTCGAAAATAGGACTTTCTACGTTGAGACGCTAGTCTTAATTCTTGTTAAAAAAAACGTAAATATAAATTGCAGTATTTCCTATTATATGCAGAGTACGGTATTATATGAATAACGGAGGAATTAAGACTTAACAAATGAGTCGCACAGCGATAAGTAGCGTATAAAACTGAGTTATAACAAAATTTGGTCCATAGTGGCTTAGACTGAAAGTGGACAATCGAGTTCAAATATTTGCTCTAGCGTCTATCTTTCGACACTAATCAGTCACTCCAGTATCACTATGTAGAGCTCGATGCTATAGAAGAGATCTTCAATTTACTTTTACTGAGGCAATAAATAGGCCTTTGCGGTCTATGTAGTTAATCCAGTAAGATAGTTTGGGTATTGGTTACACAGTAGATTGTATTAAGTAATTACAACGGAAATGAATACGGCGTATATAAGCATGAATTCACCTTTCATTTTATTTATTTCTTACATTCTTTTCTTGAGTTCACAATGGTTCGTGGTCCTCAAATCTGGCAACGTTAATTTAACTCATTTCCCGACGTCATACTGTGATGAAATTTTGCACAGCGACGTAAGTCGGGTGACAATAGAATATTGTTACTTTCATATATTTCCATATTTTAAAAGTATATTTTTATATATATATATTTTTAATGGGGGACTTCTTTATTATAAAATGATACTAGCCTGCAATGTAGTTTTGACAGGTTGCAGAACACATTAGGATTTGGGTCACAAAATATTAATTTGAGAAAGAGTATCCGAACAGCGAAATAACTCGAAAAAAATAATAATAAAATAACTTTTTAAAGACATTCTTTTTTTTTTTAAAGAATTCGTACTAAAAGTAAAAAAAAATGATTTTGTAAAAACTGCATGTCTAAAAAGAAAAGCATGGGGCATTAATCATGCATAAACAAAATTATCTTTCTTTTATTTCGAAAGGTTTCAGAAAAGAATGTCTTTGAAAAGTTTTTTAAATTACTTTTTTTCAACTACAGTAAAACCTCGATCAACCGCCACTCTCTGTTATCCGTCATCGTAAAAATGCGCATTTTTGATTAGAAATATTTTACGTAATAACAGATTTTTGAATAAACAGTGTTTTTGTTTTCAAAAAAAAGAAGAAAGAAAAAAGTTTTCCCTGGCGGTGGTTTGAAAGTGCTATTTACAGTACAAAGAATGAGGGTCGAGAGTGTGGGGATAGTGATGCGCAGGCGTAGTAGACCAATTCTGTCTGAGCGACATCCGGAACGTTTTCTGATCGTGAAAGCCTCCTCGGTGACAAGGCTAGTGAACTTGAGTACGCGCACCAACCCCCATCCTCATCTGTCACTATTATCTATTATTTCAGAAGCTCAGTAGTGACTGATGAGTAATCTTTGCCTTTGTGTGGATCAGCGTTTTGTAGTGCCGTTATTAGCTGTACTTTGTGTCACGCTTCGAAGATGGCTGGAAAACGGAACTTTCTGTTATCGTCTATTCAGTCCCGGTCCCGACGGTGACTGTAAATGGAGGTTCCACTGTAATAGGTTATAATACATACACACAGAAACAATTGTTTGTGCTGTTTTTATTAGTTTATGCTGAATACCATACTTTTAATATTACTTATGTCTTTCATTTTATCTCTTAACACCGTAGCGAAACATGGAGGTTCGAGGACTGCGGTGGCTTAGTGGTAGAGCGCTCACTTCTGATGCGTGGGGTCCCCGACTCGTGCAACGTGAGCTTTCTTGTGGACAAACACCTTGTACGTGAGTTTTCTTAGGGGTTTCCCGTTTTTTCCCACCTTCTTCAGTCCACCAATTCCCCCCACCATCCATTCGGCCTGACTCAAAGTTGCCTAAAGACCTTAAAATTCAAATTCAAAATTGAGGTCCGAGAAGAAAAGCTTCGGATCCAGACAGAAGACTCCGGATCCGAATGTGAAGACTCCCCCCGAGCAATACTAAGATTTTTACATGTGATTATTTTATGTATATATATATATATAGGGTAAAATAGAGAAATGTGGCGATATTTTTGACAAGGTGTCTTTGTAATCGTGTAATCCTACTTTCAAATTCTGTATATGTATTCAAAGCTTATAATCTGTATTATATGTATGTTATCATAATTTTGTAGCCTTTAGGCACCTAAGGCTGGAATAGGAGAGGGGAAAGGATTCGAGAAGGTGTCGGCCAGGACGTATGTTGGAGGTGCCATCCCGGCATTTGCCTGGTGTGACTGAGGGGAAAACCTGGAAAAACCTCAGTCATGATGGTCGACCGCTGGGATAGAACTCCCGAATGCTACGCAAATGCTCTACCACTGAGCTACGGCGGCTCGGTTTATCATAATTGAAGACAGTGGAAGATTAATCAATGCAGCACATACAATGATGGTAGTCCGTGACGTAGCAGCTATGGCGTTTCAGGACTCCTACTTGTGCGCTTGACTGTAATGGCAACATGATCTCCATAATCTGAATAACCATTCTCATGTATAGGTTACGGAAAGTGAGCCACCATGGGGCCCCCAGGGGCTGGGAATAACATAAAATAAAATATTCAGGCCAACGGTAGCAGTGTTTGCGAACTCACTTGCCCCGGGCCCGAGATTGCCTTTCGCCGCCACTGATTGAAGAATCCATTTCCAAAACGATCATTGTCCAAATGTAATAAATGTTGGGAAATAGGCAAAAATATTTGCTGTACACTTCTTACGATATATTTCAGAGCAAAGAGAAATTTGCACCTATGAATATCTTAGAAATAGTGCCAGAAGATAAAAAATAACAATGTTTTACTTTTATCGAAAAGAAGATTGGAGAAGTTAAAATACTGTTAATTTTACTGTTAATAGAAATATTACTGTTAATTTTTGCTTGGTCCTTTATTTTCTTATCATTTTAAAATGATTTTTTAGATATTTTAAAAATCCTAAAACCTTACTAATGTGTTAGCAAATCATGGATTCAACTCACAAGGAAGGGTCACGGTTCTCGAACACACAAATCCTATTCACACCTAATACATCGCAAGCAGCATAACGAGATATGTAGATTACCAAAATTTAAGGTGCCATGGTCCAGGGGCAGGGGAGCTAGGGGCTCCGGAACTTCGAATGCCATAAAAATGTATATAAAGGCAGTAGTGAGGTTTTAATGGAATATCTTGAAAACGGGAAAAGTAATCAAAATAACACTTGCACAACATATAACTGACCACAAGTAGTAACAAAAACCATAAGCAGTGTTGCCATCTAGGAAGCAGTGTTACCATCAAGGAAGCAGTGTTGCCAACGCAGAACAAAGTTACATTTAAAAAAAAATAACGTTATATACCAATTAATACACTGGAAAAGTACTGGCAATAGAAAAGAAAATAGTATAAGTTGGTTGCACAGTGTTGCAAACTATGGAAGATATAGGAGCTGAAAGTTGTCGGGTTAGATAATATATATGGAGACACAGGCCAATATGCTGGTATCTGGAATAAAAGTAAAAACGCTAATCAGCACGTGTACTACCGAGGGTTGGGGAATAGTGAAAGCATTGTCACCAATGAATGGAACCACGTGTCACGTAGGATATATTTAAAAGGCACTAGTAAAAAACAAAAGAACATTGTGAACGCTGGTTCCATAGTGTTGCAATCTTCGTGTTAGTGTGATATATCTTCCATAGTTTGCAACACTGTGCAAACAACTTGTACTATTTTCTTTTCTATTGCCAGTACTTTTCCACTGTGCATTAATTGGTATATAACACTATTTTTTTTTTAAAAATGTAACTTTGTTCTGCGTTGGCAACACTGCTTCCTAGATGGCAACACTGCTTATGGTTTTTGTTACTACTTGTGGTCAGTTATATGTTGTGCAAGTGTTATTTTGATTACTTTTCCCGTTTTCAAGATATTCCATTAAAACCTCACTACTGCCTTTATATACATTTTTATGGCATTCGAAGTTCCGGAGTCCCTAGCTCCCCTCCCCCTGGACCATGGCACCTTAAATTTTGGTAATCTACATATCTCGTTATGTTGCTTGCGATGTATTAGGTGTGAATAGGATTTGTGTGTTTGAGAACCGTGGCCCTTCCTTGTCAGTAATGCAATATCTGAATTTCAAATTATTGTTGCCAAGGACCATTTTGGAAATGAACTACTTAATTATTTGTATTAAATAACGTCTAGTTTCTTCAGAAAATAAGATTGTTTTTGGAAAAGTTGATGTGATTCCATAATATCTCACTGTGTACTAATGTGAAGGAATCACAGACTCTGTTGTTTAAAGCATCAAGTGTTTTGGTGGATAATGTAGAGGTATAGACCAGAGCTGAAACTTGTCACCGGGTGAATGGTGTCAGTCGGGCCAACTTTTGGACTGGGTGACCGGGCTATGCTTGGAACACTGTCTGAGCCGGTAACCCGGAGTCCACAGCAGAGTTTTTAGTTCTTTTATTATACATTGTGGCGTTTGAACAGTGTTTCCTTGAGGTGTTACAGGGGTGTTACCCCGAAAGCAGGAAAAATGCTACGCCGAAAAGTTCTTAAGAAATACGTAGTAATAGCATATGGAAATAGTCTAATATCCGTGAAAGAGTGGAAATATTCTGATAGTGTAAAATAGTCAAGGGGTCATCGAGTCAGTGGGGTCAAGATTAGATTATTGAATCGCTTGGGTCACAGTTAGTCTGGTTATTCAGGTCAGATTTCGGACCATGTTACCGGGTCACCTTTATCCAGGTCAGGCCAGGTCATAAAAAGTGACCTGATTTCTGTTCTGGTACCAGGGATTCCGCCTGGATTTTTAGTTTCGGGGAGTGTACAGTCAACATTGGGGGGGTGTAAGTGGAGTTTTGCACGATTCCTTTAGATTTTCTTACCGTAAAAAAAATTAAAGTTGGAAGTGCTCTCAAGAATTTGGGGAGAGGGTGACAACCCTCACAAATGGGGTTCTGGCAGAATTACTGTCTGGTACAGAGCACAATTTTCTGTGCAAAATGATGCTGGAAAAATATCTCTAGGGTAATTTGTTACTGGGATATTGATACCGAAAGCCGAATTATGAAAAAAAAAAAAGAGTTGATAATGAGATGTCCTTGCAAGTTTTATTACTAAATACAAAAGAAACCGTAGACCACATTGTTGTCATCATTATCATAGAGTATGAGCCTGTAGAAAATGTATTAATGAGCATAAAAGTTATGCAACTTCCTTTCACCATGACATTCTGTAATGTTTCTTTAAAGTACACATTGCATAATATTTTTTTTTCTAAATGAAATATTCGAAGCGTGAAAACATTTGTGTGGTAACAGCTGTAGTTAATGAGTAAGAAAGGTTTGCATTGGTTAGCAAAGAACTAGTACAGGATCCCTTGCAGGAAATGAAAATTGTAGAGACATAAAGAAAACAATAACTTAGGAAGTCTTACACCTCATATCTAGATGAATGACAGTGTTACAATTTTGTTTTATCATCATCGTGAAAACTGAATGTTGACTACCATTAAAATGTACTATTACCGATCCAGAGTTTGGTATATACTGTCGCAGCTTATGAGCAACAGCTGCAGTTTTACTTACCGTACTTCTCCCTGACACACACGAAATTCCTTTACTGTTATTTCTCTTGAATGATCCCCCGTAAAGGTTTTATATTTAACATTATCACGAAAATTAATTCCCCAATTCTTTTCTTCATTTCCACATATTTAATTATCTAATATAACGATAATTTCATTTGAAAACCTTGATGGGGGAAGAGGAAGCAAAACTAACAGCGACTGCGGCGTTGCCATTTGGCTATGGCAACCCGAAGTGAGAGAACGGCTGCAGTGAGCTCAGTTTCGTTTTTTTATTAGCGGTCAAACCGGCATCGCTGTTGCCATAAGAGCAACAGTATACTCTTAAGTTTGGACGGATAATAGGACATACTAAGCTGTATAGTAATTCAATTTAAATTAAAGTCGAAGAGGTCACGTGGCATTTTGTTTTGTTTACATATGTTTTACTGAACTTGGAAAGCAAGTAAGGTAATTGTAGTCAGTATATGAAAAATTTATACGTGCACATGCCAATAAAAGTACTTTTGTTTAGTTTTCTCACCTGTAAAAAATTACCTTACCTATATAAAAGAAACCCTACCTCCAAATTTCTACGAACATTAGGTCTTGTTTTGTGGGATAATATAGAGGTACAAAAACCAAATACAAATTAAACAATAATAAAGTATATACGGTACTAGACACAAAATACACAAGGTGATTCAAAACTCTTGTGGGTCACGGTGGCTCAGTGATAGAGCGCTCACCTTTGATATTAGAGGTTCTTGGTTCGTACCCACCTCATGTCATGCGGTCTCTGTGGTGGTCAAACACCGTGAGCGTGGGTTTTCTCGAGGTTCTCCTTCTACTTTCTTCAATCATTAATTCATCTATTCTCATCCATACAGCCTGAGCCAAAAGTTGCCTATAGACCTTAATTGGATACTGACATCTTTGAATTCTTAGATGATTTCTCTTATATCTATTGCTTAATAGTTTTGTACATCATTCTGATAAAAATAAATTAATGAACTCAATTTTAAATAAAAGGACTATGAAATGGTGTATGGTAATCTATAGGAGTTAGCACACTGAAGTGATTGTCTTTTGTGAAGTGACTGTTGCTAGATTCTAATAAATTAGTTAGATTTCAACTTTCGTGCAAGAAACGTAAGAGTTTACTGAAAGTATATAACGGTTACAAGCTTTTTACTTTTGTGTTGGCTTATGCAATTAATGAGTGAATTATTATTAACGTTTTCATCGAGCTGGTGAATATCTAAGGACGGGACCTACAGTTTTTGGTAAAGTACACTCTGAACCACTGCGTTCAATGGTCTCTGACGGGATTTGAACCCGTGACCATACGCACAGAAAGCGAGCGCTCTAACCTCTCGGCCAATCCGAGTTCAGGTACAAATGGTAAAGGAAGTGTTTCACGAAATGATGTTTCCTTGCGAATATGTCAGAGAAGTGTTCCATGTCTGTATGTGGATCTTGCAAATGGCAACTTACATTTACATTAATTACATTTGTAGTACCAGTATGTGATATAGAGAAAGTGAGAACTGAGAAGTCATAGGTAGGGCTGTGCGATATCTGGTTTTGAATATCGAAATTCGATATCGATCAAATATCGAAAATCGATCGATATATCGAATATCGAAAGTTTGATAATATATCGATCGATGATATCGAAAAATATCGAAGAATCGAAATATCGAAATATAAAATATCGAAGTATTGAAAAATATCGAAGTATCGAAATATAAAATATCAAAGTATCGAAATATGAAATATCGAAATATTGAAAAATATCGAAGTATCGAAATATAAAATATCGAAGTATCGAAATATCAAAAAATATCGAAGTATCGAAATATCGAAAAATATTGAAATATCGAAAGATTGAGCTATCGATATATCGAATTCGATATTCACAAAATATCGATCGATCGATCGATATATCGAAAGATGAATAGTATTCAGTGCGCTATATTGAGTACTACCTTTGAACCCTGTTATTTCTTTTTAGCAAACTTACTATAAATTTAGATGATACGATCTTAGATGCTCGGTTGAACTTTGGATACCACCCTGAATAACGAAACTAATGTAAATTAGGTTCTTACGATGTAACTGTTCTGAAGTTGCCTATATTTTTTTTATAATTGCTATTGAACGTTATACCTTTGAGTAAGTACGTATTTACTGAATGTTATACTAACACGTACCACTATCCAACAATAAAACATATTAGTGAGTACACAAAATTATTGTGTTCAAGAAACATGAAATTTGAAACATATTATCATTCGCAATAATTATTGCTTATTGAACTCCTCCAAACAAACTTCGGGAGGTGATTCCTGAGATCAAAACAAGAAAAAGAAAACAGTCCTCTGGCATATTCTCGAATTTCGCTTCGTGTAAGATATACAGGGTTACCAGCTTGGAATCCAAAATCGACTGTTAACAATTGTAACTGAACAGAAAGATGTAGACAAACTGCGGGATGTGATTCTTGATAACCAAAGCAAGAAGGAAGGTCCGGCCTGAACCTTAGATGCCTAAAGGCCATAAATGAAATTCAGACTCAAATAGAAAGGTCCTAGCAATACAAGCAAAAGGTTTTGCATAATTTTGTAGGTAGATACGGCCGAAGGTGGGGTAAGCGGAATGTGAGAATATGCCAGAGGATTTTTTTCTTGTTTTGATCTCAGGAATCACCTCCAAGAGTTTGTTACATTAATTAAGTTACACCCTGTATATATAAAGGAAAACAATATTTTTTCCATAAATTATATAATTTGAATTCTTGGATGTTTAGCTGTGTAATTCTCTGTGAAAATGAAGTAAAATCCTAGTTACTCTCGTGATGTTTTTAAATAATCCAACAACACCAGCTCATTACGCATTTGTACCAATATTTATATTTCCTTATGCAAACATATTCGTACAGTACCTCGCATATCTTCCAAGAACCGGTTGCACTACATTTTTTTTAAAAATCCACAAAACGTTTAACTTTGTACTACTGTTGACACATTCGTAGAATCGCTCTACTAAGAAAGCAACATTCATTTCCTCATACCAGTTCAACGTTAATAACACAACGTAACAGTGCTGTAATTTGCAATTCAACAGAAACACAATGCAATTTTTAGGACTCAATCGTTATAGGAATCTTACACCGGAAGTCGTCATCAGTTCTGACGCGTGCGCGTGTCGCGAAACACTACTACATAAGCAACACTGACAAACAACAGATGGGAAGTTGCTGGCTTTGAGTAGTGGTTAAGATGTTGGATAGCTACTCGAGGATAGCTTTTATTTAATTTATATATATATATATATATATATATACAGGGTGATTCTGAAAATCCCTAACAGGGCTATAACTCAGCTCCTGGTGCGCAGAAATCTTTGAAACAAAAAGAAAAAAATGTTAATACCAAATTGTATGTGCGGAATCACATGGTAATGATTCTTAAATCAGGGGCGTCTTGGGAATACCTTTACAGGGGGGAAGGGGCAACCTCAAAATTTTAAATGCCAACAGGGGTTGATTTTGCTCCCATTTTTTAATAACTTTTAGAGGAACCACTTTTCCATAGCTCATGCCGTTTGGCAGCTAGAACACATAAATGATAGTCAAAATTAACATGGTGTAGAAGGCTTTCGGGACCTTTTGGATGCTGTAACTCAAAGGATCCAAACTAAAGTGAAATACTAAATGAGATATGCGGAATCAAACGATGTAATTTTCGAAAACAGGGGCGTCCCGGGGGGAAGCTTCAAAAATTTAAATAGAAACAATGGTTGATTTTGCTTTCTTTGAAACAAACAGGAAATTTTGAACAACTTTCAGATGAAACATTGTTTAATATCTCCTAACATTTGGCAACTACAAGAGTTAATTAGTAGGTCGACAGTTAACTTAGCAAGTAGCTCTTGTAACTGACGAGATATAGGTCTACGTCAGTGTGGGAGCAGTAGACCAATCTCCTGCCTCCGGGGAGAGGCCTCATCCGGTAGTGGATCGAATATGGCTGTGATTTATTATTATATGAACAGTGTAACAACTTCGTATATATTTAATGCTATCACTCATTACATAATGCACAAAATCGACAAAGTCGAGTTGGCCTGCATTGGTCAATATGAGTTACTGTAAGTTTCAATTTTGTAATTTAGAAAGGACCCTGCATAACGTCTAAAACAGTCTTGATTACCGTCCTTGAGTATAGTTATATTTCGAACAGAGCCATTTGCCTATGTTTTCATGGTAATTAAGTAAAGTATGTTGTTAAACACGTATTACTAACTACAAGTATTAATCTCTCTGATGCCTTGTTTAGATTACTAACCTTTTACGATGGTAAGATTTATGGGTAAAACTAACTTCCGTTCAGACTACCGAACTTAACTTGGTTATTGTGCTTGTTCTACCATTGTCTGTAAAGAAACTGATTGAGGTTTCTGTGGTTGAGTAAAGAATCTGCTTTGATACACGGGAAAGGGTTAAATTATTTAAAAAAATAGACACAAATGAATTGATTGTGGCGTAAGATTTGGTATATTAGTTCTGCCATCATTCTATTATACTTTAAAAGTAGTACGCATCACTATTATACTATATATTTCGATAAAGAAAGAAATAAACTCACGAAGTGAGCCCCGCCTAATGACTAACTTGCGTTTAGACAGCCGTTTCTTACTAACGTTACAAGATAAGCGTCGTAAGTTGACGCTAGTTAAATTTGAAACCCGCGTTAACGGTAACTACCGTTTACATTACTAAAATGAATTCGGGTTAACGTTAACCATGGTAAAATGTTAGTAATGTAAACAAGGTATGATAGTCTTTTTCTTCTTGCAAACATATAATTACACTCCACTTAATTTTAGAGCAATTTTAAAGTATTGTGATTCTATTATAATAGTATCTTCAAGAAAGGAAACCATTTTAAAAAAACGCAAGAAGGATACGTCCAAAGATGACTGATGCATTCTATTTTATTTTTCAGCTATGTTCAATAAGGCTGTTACTTTTGACTTCGTTGACATTCATGAAATGTGCTATTTAGCTATCCTCAGAGCATGCATAGCCTGCTCGAGGGGTGTTCGAACTGTTACCCCGAACAGAGCGCCAAGCTTTTTTGGGTGGGGTGGGGGTGTATCAAAACTTTTAAAATAGTACAATGCCAAATTTCGAAAAGTATGATTTTATTTCACTTCCTTAGTTCTTTATTTCTTCATTCACTACAAATTTTCGAAGCAATTTTTTTATTATTAAAGATTTCAAATTAGCAGTAGAATCATTATGTTGGGATATTTGACTAAGTACGCTATTTTTATGATAAACCCTAAATATTAATTTATTCTTCCGACGTAATAATTAACTACTACAAAAATACTCTCGCGCCCTATGTTAAATCAATTAGTACGTCAGCATGGGTGCGCCACAAATCTGAGTTAACTTGTTTCGAGACTTTATTAGCATTGACATATCTGCGAAAGTGATGAAATTGCTATAGTTACTGTTTGAGTTCGGAAAACTGAATTACTATTTTTGAGGGCGCTTCGAAAATTTGGAACAGAGCGCCGATTAACTTCGAGCTGGCTTGGAGAGCATGTGACGTGACTTTGGCGACCTATTACTTAGAGCAAAAAAGAAAAATTAAAATAAATGGATAACATTTATTAAATTAGATTCAAATAATACTCGCATTTTCTTTTATATAGGTTCAGAAGCAAAGCTGAAATGAGTTACTGGTTAAGTTTCGGACCGGGACACTGAATCTATGGTTGGAGACCCTCGGTGACCTGGAGGGCAAAATAGAGATTTAATTATTTCTTTACTATATACTGTTTGGGTTTGAACATTGAAGTGACCCGGTTTCAGCTCTGTTCAGAAGTATGAATCAGACATACAAGTAATGCAACGAAAAATAGTTGTGTTATTGGTACGATTAAGATTTGAACTCACTGCAAATAATGGATGTTGTAAATCACCTGTTTTCTATTATATTATTAAATGTTTAAGATAGGAAACCATCAAAAACCTGTTTTTCTAATATACATATATATTTATAGGGTATTCAGAAAAGATCGTAACAAACTTTGGGGGGTGATTGCTGACAAGAACAGAGTTCCAATAAAGACAAGAAGATACAGCGTTGCCAACTGGAAGCCCAAAAGTCGACACCGACAATGGGATGAAAATGAATAAGCCGCAATCAGCCAGAAACAATACATGAAATGAAAATATTGTTTGTGGGGAGTACCTTCCAACAAAATGGTGATTATCGAAATTGGTAACGCGATGTCTCCGAGTTGTCAGTGTTGCCACCCTGGTATCACGATGAAATGAACACTTTCCCATGTCACTACGTCGTTGTATTGGATTTGTTGCATCCTCTCGTGGTGATCAACAACATATGTCCAGCATACGCAGCACACGGAAAGAAATTAGTTTTAACTAAGTCAAGATTTTGCTAGGTTGATGGCCAAAAGGGTTGCCCATAACCTACTGGTTGTTTACCACAACCCTTTCGAGACATGAAAGTACCTAATTCTGTAGGTAAATGGTAACCCATTGAAAAGGTTTAACAGAAATCAGGGTAAAAACAACCAATTCGTGGGTAGTCAGTTACCTACACGATTGGTACAAGAAGGAATAAACCAACAACACGGTTAATTTAAACAACATGATTAACCCACTGCTCAGTTATGCTAACCGTTTAATGTGCAGGTAAATTTAACCTTCTGAGAATTAGTTATTTTTTAACCTTGATGAGGGTTAGCTGAACCGAGTCTCATCTATACGAGATGGCAGTCATTGAACTCTGAAGGGTTTCCACATGAAAGTTTTGTACCAACGCCAAAACGTTAAGGTAAAGCTTAGGAGGTCATCTAGCAACCCTAAATATAGGAATGTAGTGCTATATAAATTATTATTAATATTCTATTGATGAGGAAGTGTAATATGCAACATTGAGATTCATATAATGGATATCACAGTAGCGCAACTTGTGAAATACACGCATTATCGATCGTAAGTTTAAGTGTTCGGTGGTGTAGTCGTTAGCGCTTCTGGGTACAACGCATGAGGTCCCCGGTTCGATCCCAGCCCGGCGCGCATTTTTTCTTTTTTTCAAAGATAACTATAATAAGCTACATACACGTATAGTGTAAATCACAACAATAACTTGCTTTCAGACGATTTTACCACAATTTTTTTTTACAAATTTTCGTTGGGATGGGTTAAAATAACTAAATACAGTTGTTTATCATAACCCTATAAAATAACCTATGTGGAGGGTTAAATCAACCCACTGGATCTAACCTTTTTAGCTGGGTTGCGGTAACCTTGTACTTATTAGGCTCTATATTTACCAACTCACTCTGTTACATTAACCCATTTTTGGGTTGCTAGTAACCTTTTATTTCTTTCCGTGCAGTGTTCCCAACTATGGATAATACTCGACCTAGAATTTGTATTTTTCTCGAATATCTCCTCCCGTATATTATCCATAGTTTGTAACGCTGCAGTTTCTGCTTTGCATACGTATAATCTTAATCATCACTAGAGCATGCACCAAATTTCATCAACCGATGTAGTGCCATTTGTAAATGTTCAACGTGATACCAGGCTGGCAAGACTGATGAAAACCCGGACACATCGAAGCATATATATACTGTTTTAACTTGGTTCTTTACTTCGACATACATTGAGTAGATTTCAGCAAGATCATAGGTGAAATGTCAGAAAGATGGTTCCTAGTTTTTTCTGAATGACTCCACCACAGTACGTCACAAGCTCTAGTTAAATTTTCTAATTTACATTCTAGTAGGAGTAGCAAGACCTTGTGATCCAAAGTCGTTTCGTTTCCAAGGTTCTTATGATGAAAATCTGAAGACAAGTGTTAGTCGAGAGTCATCGTGATCAGTCAATGGAAAACCACAGAACGTTGGTCGCATAGAGCATTTCAACCTTACTATTTTAGCGCAGGCTCTTCCGTCACTTACTAGACATCAACGTCAATATAGACTCTCAACTGAACTTCCAACTTCCGACATCTAATACCTAATCCTAACCTAACGCCAGATACTGTTTACTAAATCTAGGGTTCAATAACCGTTAACAGAAGTTGGTAACTGTATTTAAAGTTGGTTCGGAATATCAACCGAGTCCAGCTACTAAATTATTAAGTGAACAGAGACAAACATACCGTACACACACAGTTTCAGCCCTGTGTGAACGTAGATGAAATCAATTTTCGGCCACTCTTGGATCACCAGACTCCGAAGTTCGTCTAGTATCTCTGCCGGCCATTGTCTCTATGCTCCAAACAGTGGTACAGATTTTGTAAAGGATTCAAATTTGGAAACTTCCCTGGCCAGTCTAGCTGCCAACTCCTTATAGAGGAAGTTATCAATTTACTACTTAGCTTATCAATTCTCTGTGTGTATCATTCATGTATATTCATCATGTAAACATCATTTAGTATTCTGGCCAACATCTCTTAATAATGTTTGTTTCTCTTCTCGCAGGAAGCAAGATGTGCATACGTACTACTTGTAATGGCAGTGTACTGGATGACAGAAGTTATCCCCCTCGCCGCAACATCACTGCTTCCCGTTGTCCTGTTTCCGTTGTTGGGTGTTATGGACACAGACACTGTTTGCATTACGTACCTGAAGGAGAGCAACATGATGTACATAGGAGGAATCATCATTGCTGTTGCTGTAGAACACTGCAATCTTCATAAAAGGATTGCACTCCGAGTGATTTTACTCATTGGAACCAGTCCACGACTGTAAGTAAGAGGACACTACTTCTTTTTAAATAGCTAATACAAGTAAGAAATTTAATAGCTCAATTATTCGCTAATATGCTAGGATACAAGTTTTACTATTTGAGTGATACCTTACAATACTTTCTGATGTAGTTTCCAGCATTGCTTAGTCCCTTGTCATATCGAGGTATTAGTTTTTATATCACTTCATGTAGAATAATGGCTCCTACGATGCAAATCACTAAATTAGACATAATTTCGTGACGAACAGACTGTGAAATATGTGGAAAATGATGTCACGGCGAATCGCAGGTTTAACCAACTCTTCAAACTACACGCACAAGACCATCATTTACGACAGATGATTGGCAGCTCCGTGGATCAGCATATGCATCTACGTATCTTCATTCAAAAGACACATTTGTTAATAGCATGTTCTCCATGCAACGTACGAAGTTGATAATGATTTAAGTACTTTCCATATTCCTCACACTCAAGAAATGGGTTACCACATTCTACATGCCGCGGCATCTCAATGTTCTTCAATATTGCGAGCACATTGCGCTAAAACGTTGTTCGAATGTCTACAAATGGCGCCCGAACATTGCTCAAGAATAAAGAAACTACGCATGTATGTACGTCAGACAGTACATAATACAACATAGCATAATACAATAGCGTAAGGCTATTTTATCGATGAGGGGAAGCCAAGGGACGAAGTATTTCGGCATATTAATGTTTTGATAACGTCCATAAGTTTACATTTCATGTTTAGCGTAGTCGTAAATTACCTTAGTGCAGTGATTTAAGAATTCTGGTATATGTGGTAGGCCTATATAGAAGTAGCAACAAAAGTGGCATGAAATTTCTAAAACAAAAAGGAACAAATGAAGTTTTAAAATATAACATTTCGCAGATGAGCTACTTACTAATAATACTAAGTTATACTTGAAATTTCTTTTAGGTGACGAAAAACTTATTTTATTACAGTAAATGCATGCACATATAATTATGTATCTGGTGTAGTAAAAAGTAATCCATTATTTTTGCATGACATTGAAGGCTTGACTTACCATAGTTAGAATGATCCGATTTAGGTCACATATGCGCCGTTTTGTTCGATAACGTGTTGCCATTTGGAAGGTAATATCATGATGCCTCTCTCATAGAAGCCCTTGTCCCTATTGGCAAAAAATTGAGACAGTCGATGTTCACAAGCCTCTCTTGACGCGAATTTTGCACCAGCAAACGTGTTCGCCATGGACAGGAACAGATGGTAATCACTCGATGCCAGGTCCGGACTATAAGGTGGATGCACAAGAACCTCCCAACCAAGCTCCCGGAGCTTCTGGCGAGTCACTATCGATGTGTGTGGCCTGGCATTGTCCTGGTGGAACACAATGCCTCTCCTATTGGCCAAAGCTGGCCGCTTCTGGGCGATTGCTGCCTTCAGACGGTCCAATTGTTGACAGTATAGTTCCGAGTTAAGGATTTGGCCGTAGGGGAGCAGCTCATAGTAGATAATTCCCTGCCAATCCCAAGAAACACACAGCAAAACCTTCCTGGCCGTCAATCCTGGCTTGGGCACCGTTTGCGCCGGCGCACCGCGCTTCGACCACGACCGTTTTCGCGTGACGTTGTCGTAAGTGATCCACTTTTCATCACCAGTCACCAACCGCTTCAGAAATGGGTCGCTTTTGTTGCGATTCAGCAGCGATTCGCAGATGGAAATTCGGTCCATCAGGTTTTTTTGCGTTAACTCGTGTGGCACCCATACATCAAGCTTCTTTTTGTATCCAGCCTTATTCAAATGGTTCCACACGGTTTTTTGTGCAATGTTTAGCTCTTGGGCAATCGAAACAGTGTTTACATGACGGTCGGACGCGACAATGTCCATGATTTTATCGACATTTTCGACACTTGACCTTCCAGTGCGTGGTACATCTTTGACGTCAAAATTACCGGAACGGAATCGATGAAACCAAAATTGCTCGTGATTGGCTGTTACAGTATCAGGACCATAAACACTATTCACATTTGCAGCCGCCTGGCTTTCGTTTTCGCCTTTATCGAAGAAAAACTGTAAAATATAGCGTATTTTCTCTTTGCTAGTGTCCATTTTGACGCGCGCTCACACAACACTGAGTCAACTCATCACAACTATCTGAACAGTGTTTGTAGTACGTAATCTCATAGTTTGAACGCCATCTCGTTGAATCCGATCGGACTTATACAACGCGAGCTACAGATCACTGAAGCCATCTATTGTCAAAATAATGGATTACTTTTTACTACACCAGATATAAAAATTGCCAACATTTTATAAAATTTTCCTATAAAAGTGGTTAATATATTACCGGAAAATAGTCCCAACAATATTCAACGGCCATTAAGAAAGAGTTCTTTAACAACTCTGAAATGACAGTCACAAATGATCTAATATCTCGACAAATAATGATGTTAGAAGTTTCGGGTAAGCAAATTACAATCAAAAATCGTATTCAGGAAACGTATTTCAGCAAAGTTTATAATTGAGAGAGTGCGGCTTACGTCGTTGTTTGTCGAGATATTACGTCATTAATCATGATACCTCTATAAATTTGGATGCATCTAGCTACGAAACTAGGCAATTTTAAAAATATCTTCAAAGAATAGAACTTCTTGTTCATAGAATATAACCCGTAATACAGGATGGTGACGTAATGTACCGACAAACTTTGATGGATAATATTAAGATCAAAATTAAGGAGGAGGGGAAATCCTAGTCATTGGGGTGGAAATTCTATTGTGATTTGAAGCTTCAGTTAGTTGAAAGCGTAGGAAAATATATTTTAGAGAGCATAACATTTCCAAAAGTAGGGATAACGGTGAATATATATAAACAACTTATTTGTATAATTAAGCCTTTTCAGTGTTCAATAAAAGTTTGTTAAAATTATTAAACATTAAGTTTCCCCGAGGGTAAGGTTGCTGCCTTGTAATAAACGGTTCCTGAATTTAAGCCCGGTGGGTATACAATTGTTTGGAGCCCACTTTAGACCACAATCCTTACGACATTATTCATCCGATCTAAGGCAACCACCATCGTTCCACCTTGCCCGGAGAGCCTGGTTCATAAAACATGTTCCGGGCACAACATCCATCATCATCTCTGTTGCTTACTCTTGTTTTATGACACATCATGTTAGAGCGACTAAGACCAACAACTACTTAATTATGCTATCAATGAGTTGTTCTAACATTGACGGTCAAGACCTAAATTTCCAGAAACATCAAATCAATGATATTAACGTAAGTTTCAAATCTGAATATAAAGCAATGCATATTAGAATTGCATAAATATCTTCGTAATAATAGAGAAATGTATAAGATTACGAAAAATCGATTATTCTTGAAGCTTATTCATGGTGTCTACTCATTTTGTGACTTGAAATTCCCTGAATTTTACTGGTTTTCCGTGATAATTTTTTTCCAAATTCCCTGAGTTTCTAGTGAAACATGTAATTAATACTCAGTGACATATTTTCAAATCCCGCCACCACCCAGTCCAAGCATCTTGTACATTATTGGTATTTTACAGGTGGAAAACATATAATTTCTGTAAAATAGAGGATTGTAACACATTGAAAAATCCAGTCAGCAGTGAGAATCGAACCCACGGCCTCCGCCTTGTCGGAGCAGTGCTCTTATCAACTGTGGACAGGTCCACCTCATAAATTATAGATTTCCCTGAGTTTTGCAGATTTATAAAATTCCCTGAGTATTCCAGGTTTTCCAGGATAGTGGACACCCTGTTATTATTTCTTAAAATAAATGGACATCCTCATAATAGATTGAGAAAAAATTAAATACGTATTTTCTCCTTTCGTAGGTTGATGTTGGGCATAATGATCACAACAATGTTCTTATCGATGTGGATTTCAAACACTGCAACAGCAGCCATGATGGTTCCTATTGTCCATGCAATATTAGAAGAATTAAATAAGGTAATAAGGTTGCGTTAGCACATGTTACTTACATTTTCGTACTAAAGTATACAATTAAATTGTTGTCCGTACAAATCACATAAGAATGGGTCAATTCCGAAAAGGGTTAAATCCATTTTGCAAGGTTTTCTGTAGAAAGCGAAATTCTAACCTAGAGGCATTGGCCTACAAGACGTATAACAGGTTTCCGCGCATTATTAGATTGTTATAAACACTTTTGACATGCCAATGTTTTAGAGATATGAAGCATACATTTGAAAATTTACAAAGTTTGCAGTGATTTGCAGTGTTAGGTATAACCTCTTTTGGCACTTTGTTCTTTATAAATACATTGATCGTAGTCTCTTTCACGTTAAACATGTAAGGTATACATTGATTCATAAAAAATAGACGACGGGTTCTTTTCTGAGTCCGAAATGACGGGACCGAACTAATAACGGTTGCAATCGCAAGATGTGAAGCATTAATGTCAATCTATATCGAATATTCGTTCGTTATTACCACCTATTTGGACTAAAAAGTTCATACATCAGATGCAACTTTAGTATACCCTGGTTATCTTTAGAAATAAAGAAATTTTGTTTGTTAGTTAGTTTTTTTTTCAAAACTGACTGAGGCATTTAATGAGAGGGAGCTAAGCCACAAGGTCAATAAGGTTGTGATTACTATTTATTTTCATTCATTTGACCTCTGTCTGCAATTTGATTATCACTATTTGTTGTCAGATAGACTGGGGAGGCTCCTGAGTCAAACTGACGACAAATAGTGATAATCAAATTGCAGACAGATGTCAAATGAATGAAAGTAAATAGTAATCACAACCTTGTTGACCTTGTGCCTTAGCTCCCTCTCACTAAATTCCTGAACTGAAGATATCTTCACTTTATATTAAGATGATCAGGATTTAAAATTTTAAGAAAGTGATCTTGTTCGGAGCAATTACCCTCGTTATGGATTCACTGACCAACAAAAGAAAACGTGAACATAACTTCTCGAAAAGCTATTACTGTGTACATGGAAATCCCAACCCAAACACAGAACATTTCTTACGTTTAGTTAGATGATGATTTGCTATGAAGCGTCTTTGATGAATGACTTCTCTGTGATGTAAACCCTTCCCGCTTCACTAATCAACAATATTCACTTAACATTCAGGGGACTCCATTTACCTTTATAACTGTTTCCCATCTGCAATACATCCTGAACCTCTTCTCATCCTGGTCACTAGCCACTTCCAAATTGGAATGGAAGAAGTCCAAATGAGATGGCTAAAAGTGCATTTTTACGGATATTTAGCAACCAAGATTGTTGAGACTTTCTAAAAGATTTTCTAGATTTACTGTTCTTTTACTGCTTAAGAAACCTTCTACGACCTCGTGTGGCTTTAATTTTCCTTCAAACAATTTATCACGCATTAGTTTTCTAATCTGTGGCCCTAGGAAAAATCAATTTTAATTTCGCATCACTTAATTCAGAAAACATCTCGTGTAGATACTTGAAGCCATTACCATCCTCGTCCACTTCCTTAAGGAGATTTTTCATTAGGCCCAGCTTTATATGAAGTGACCGAAGAAATATATTTTGAGGACCTACCGATGGTGTATACATCCATGTTCTTTTTCCCTGGAATGTATTAGCCATTGTTTAACTCTAAAATGCTGATGCCCTTTGCACGGCTGTCCCAAACATAAAGGAAACAGTTCTGCTTTGTGAATCCACTCTGGAGACCGAGAAACAGACCAATAACGTTGAGATTTCCGCATATACTTCAATTATAATCCATACAGTTATTAGTTTGAAGTACCTCAGATAAATTCACATAAGTTTCTTTCATAGCAACAGATTAACCTACGGGAACAGATGAAAACTTGTTACAGTTATGCAACAGCACATCCTTAAGGTTTGTACTCGTTGTATCTATAAATAAGAGCCACTGTCCAACATGATACTTTATGCTCAATTGATCCTTTAAACCAAATACTTCGCTACAAGTAGAGATGTTGCCTACCATACCATAATATGTTATGAGATCTTTATTTCTGCTTCTGAGTTCTGAAGTGACTGGTTTTTGTTTCTGCGTGAAGTAAACTCCATTCTTTGGATCATGAAGCTAGAAGTTCTGCCGTTCTTTCCTTGGGCAAATACAAATCATGAATTAGACCGTTCGACTCTACTTGTGTTACGAAATGTGGTCTTTGTTCTGAAAACTGTTTCTGTTCACTTGACTCACATTCTGCTTCTTCTGAGTTGGTTGACACGTCGGAATCAGAAATCACTTGCCATTGGATGGAACGATAACTACTGATAAACCTTCCTCCTGGAGTACGGATCTTATCGTTGAGGGGACATTTGGATACCCAATATTCTTGCTTTTGGAAGAGAAACCGGTAACAATTAGTCAAACAATAGTAGTCGTCGTCCACGTGGTTTCTTGGCTTTCCGTAGATCATTGGTATGCCAAATGCTAAGTGTCCATTCTCACTTTTCAGACACTGAGATCGTTTGGAACTACATCTGATGTATGTTTATATGAGGTGCCCAATTTTTATCTTGGTCTCAGAGAGGACATAGGAAATGTTAATCATGCCATCTTCAGCAGTCTGGAAATTAACCACACACATAACAGACAGTCTCCGGGTGGTTTTTACACACACTTTTTAATTATTTTTTTCATGTTCGATGCAGAGTCAAAAGCACCTGGACCACACTCACAACAATGAACAAAAGCAAGTCATCGCACGCGGTGTTGCAATGCCTTGCGAAGAAAAACCAGATAATAGTTCTGCGATTATCCAGCACGCGTCGTTGGCTTTGAAACAAGTGAGTAATGTTACATTGAGGAGGCGGAATGAGGTGTGACGATGCATGCCGTATCTCTTGAAGCATGGGTGTAGGCAGACTTTACTTTCGGGGATTACTTTCCTTGCAATTCACTGAAATATACAGATTTGTAATGTTTTATTTCTTATACTTCAGCCATATTATTGGAAGAGGTGTTGTCCTACCCACAGACGCATTCAATTAAAAAAGGTACGCATTGAAATAAGAATATATTCAAAACGCGTTTCGTGAGAATTTCAGCAATTCTACAAGAAATTATTCAAATATATGCACATATACATCGTGTTTTAAAACAAGGTGATTTATCAAATGAAAACCAGAAAAACAGTTCTTTTGAAGAAATTCAAAATAACGCGTACTTTCGGAGTTAACAGGAGCTCAAAGTTACGATTACATCGTTACTAATGACGTAAGTAGTCATCAGCAAATCACAGTCGAAGTACAAGTAGTATCTGATACATCCATTTCAGTAATGTGCATGATTGAGGGAGTGGCGCATAGACAGGTTTCGCGACCTAACAATCTTGTTGTCAAAGAAATAAGTGGTTGAATAGGGCAAGCATAGAAATCCCCTTTCAGCTCGATTCGCCAATCATGATCTTAGCTTAAATGACGTATTGCATACTAATTTGGTTGTGATTTACTAAGTTGACATCGCTTACGATATTTGTGGAGATGTTACGTCATTTATGATAATGCCGTGCTCACTCAGGACGCCTCTAGCTCCGGAACCACGCATCCTTTTGCATTTCTTCAATGGAACTCTTTTCTTGCTTTGATGAAATATTTTCGTTCCTGAAATATTCATCACTAATTTTACCCACCCTGTATAATAGCCTATATTACATGATCATAGCTTCGAATTTCGACGTCAGTGCCGGCTGGCTCCAAGCTAATTGGCGCTCTGTTCCAAATTTTCCATGTGACCTTATAAATAGTAATTTAATACTACCCGTTTCGTTACACTCGCGTTCGAAATAGTTGGCACCCTGTTTGGGGGAACAGTCCGACGTGATGATACTGCTTTCAAATCTTAGTTCAGTTTGTAAGTTTAGCTTACTGCCTCTCGGTACCAAAACAAATGTTTACCAGATAGATATCATCCATTAAACAATGTCCACCATATAGGAAGGGAAGTCTATTATTAAACGTATGCTTTCATTTTTCTTCTAGTATTTCGAATCCACTATGAGACAAATATTTTAGCGAGTTAAAATGTAGCATATTGCCTTTGGGATATTCAATCATCAATGAAGAAATAGCTAAATCCACAAAATTGTCTGATAATGTTTGGTCACAATACCACTATGAAAATTATCTTATGGATTCGAGATCCCCTGGGAATTCCTAGTGTTTGTGATTTGTTATCCAAGCTGTAAAACATGAAAACTGTAGAATTAGTGGTGGATTTGAGCAAACTGTGAAAGAAGTTAGATTAGCAAATCGCTTGGTTCTTGAAAGTTAGTTAATAATAATAATAATAATAATAATAATAAATATTATAATTATCTTTCCAAATTGAATATTCTGTGGTGGATCGTGTTGATTTAGTATGTACCTCTGTACTTGGATTTGAATAGTAGGCCTATCGAGTTAGAGTGATATGTAAAATTTGATTTTTCGTCTTCCAAAGGTGTACGCAAATGGAAGCTTCTGAATGTAGGATCAGATGGACAATAGGCTTGAACAGAGATTTTCGTGTTACTACCACAGAAGACTGGACCAACGGTGGTTCTTTAGTTGGCTGAATGATTGGTCTACAGTTGGACTTCGTAAACCTGTATGCACATCTTGAAATAGCCATTAATTTCTTCCCTTTCGACAATCCTTTTCTTTTAAATTCTTCTTCGGCTGAGGATACCTACAATTGTAATGAGACAATATCGTCTGTTTCATTGGAAGTTTTCCTGAAAATCAGTTCTGTTCGTTCAAAAACGTTTTTTGAAGTGACTAACCTTGTACTAACAAATGACTATCGATGGATTAGCATTGTTAATTTCTGTTTACTACAACGGTAGTCACTTCAAAAAACGTTTCTGAACGCGGCTGAGGAAGTCATAGAGACGTGACTAAGTAGAGGATTGGTAATATTGTATCTTAAGCTTAAAGTTAATGTGTATAAGTATTCAGAGTTGTATTTTGGTTGCAGATAAGAAGAAAAATGCAGAACACAACTGTCGTTACGACAAACGAAAATGGCCAAACGGTGATACCAGAGACAGTGAAAATGCCTCCACCTCCAGAAGTACCAGAAAAAGAAACTGATCCAGAATTAGGGTACGTACCAGAAAAAAGAAACTCAGTATTTATTACAGAACTAGTGGGAATTTTAATTACTGCAAACTGTAACTATTGTTTTAAGTGTTTTCAGTTAATGGGGAAAGTTGTCGACGAATTACGAATGCTAATTAATTTTCCCGTACTTTTGCAGGTTCATTTCAGAAACACCAAATGAATTAAATTTTGATTTTCGTCTATGACCTTTCGGCAACTATAGCTCTGGTCCCCCCAGGGCCTAGTTCGGAGGTACCATCCCCACATTACTCTCGTGTGATGGATAAATCGCTGGAAAATGGAAAGACCCAGTCAGGATGACCGGACGCTCGGATCGATCCCAGGTCTTTCCGAATACATAGCAAAGCCTGTACCAACTAAATACGACCACTACAGTGGGTTTTGTATTTTGTAACACTAGTACGAGGTAACGAACTGAACGAAGTCGGGTGCTTTGGAACAATGAAATGCATATTAATTGATACAAAATTAGATTGATGGTGAATTTGACAGTGCTGGTAATTCTTGTGGTGGTGGTGATAATGTCGAACACTTAGCAGGATTTTGACTCGAAGGCTCTGGAAGTTTTTTTTACTCCCTTTCATCTCTCCATTATCTTAACTTTTAATAGAGAGATCTACAGTTGTAGGTGGATTCTGAGCCACTTGTGTTCACCTCTGGGAATCGAACCCGAGACATCTGCCATTTAATCCACGAACAAAGGAAACTACTCACATAACAAAGATTAGTATAAATATCATCTCTCTGAAAGAAGGGATGTGTACTAAGCTGAACCTTCCTAAGAGTTATTATGAATTACTGTTCGAGGAACCATAAATATGTCACTTTTAGTAACGACGTAAAATGACAGAAAAGTTACAACGAAACTGAAAAAAAAAAGAGACTCCAGAAGAAAGTATCAAAATTAATATTTACGTTTTGCATATTTGCAAATTGTTCTCTTTAATTTCAAAACGTAATGATTGTGGTATTTAAATAAGAGCTTAGCCACTGAACAGTACTCAAATGCATTTAATTGCTATGTCTGCGTTTCCATAGATCTCAAGTCTGATGGAAGAACTTAATGATTCAGAGGATACTAATATTCGTTGAAAGGGTGAAGGGGTATATTTTTAAATGCTAGAAGCCGTTTTTAAAATAAAACTCTGGTGCTGTTCGAAAAGCTTTATAGTGAATTCGCATAGCTGCCAAAAAAAGACTCCACAATTGCTAAATTCTTACTTTACTGAGCTCGCCTTGGACATCGTGGCTTCTCCCGACAGATTTGATCAGCAGAGTCAACAACAATAAAACGCCTGCGATATATTAATGTTTAAGTAGGGTTACCATATGTCATTATTTATGCGGACATGTCCGCTTTTTAATATAAAAACAGGTGTTCGGATACATTTCTCGGAATCCTATAATTTGTTCGTATTTTTTATATCCAAACACACTTATATTCTGATGGATTAAAAAACGTCGAAACTGACACGTCGACAGAACAAAGCCGTATACTTTTCTTGATACGTGATCAAAGAAACACCAAAGATCAGTATTAACACGCACACCCAAACTCTTGGAATGGTCTTTCCTGAGCCGAATGACTCGTTATCAGAACAGATATGATGCACTTGTGCTAAGCTGCTTTTAATCTACAGTATTCCCCGCATAAGACATTGTTAAGGAAAATCAGAACTAATGAGAAATATGTAATTCTTGTTTAATTTTGAATTTATTTCAAGGCCTTTAGGCATCTGAGGCTCAGGCCGAAATATGTAGGAGCTGCAAAGTTGCATAAAGGATACAGTTGTATCTTGATTGTATTGGGAGGGAAACGATGTCATTATTTTTAGGTTTTATAATATGATAACCCTATGTGTGAACGAACTAAACTATCTACCAAGAAGTAATCGGTCATCTACCTGAAATATTAGGAACGGATCTTTCTTCTGTCAAAACTTAGCGACGCCACTTCATCATGCTATAACAGCAACCACCCTCTGTGGTATGCTCTCAACGAAGTTGTGGAGGGATTTTCTCTGAAATGTTCCGCCATTCGTTTTGCAAATTTCAGATAGGTGCGAAATGAAACTTAGCCTCATCTAAAGAGACATCATCCGCCGGTTCAACTCGTCCCAAAGTGTTTTATGGGATTGAGATCGGGGCTGTGAGCAGGCAGCGTTGGGCATTGTTCTTTTCATACCACCACATAGTAATAGCATCAGCAGCTGGCATTCTCATTTTGGAATTAACGGGGGTCTATTCCATAAAAATGCCACAATGTTGGAAGTATTTCATGTCTAGAATTTTACTCTGAGTCCATGCTGCCAAGAAGAACCACCAGTGGACCCATACCGTACTGTGTAAAACCCCTCCACACCATCATTCCACCCCCACCATATTTCCTGGTGGACAGTATACACTCCAATCAATGGTGTTACCCCTGCTAGACGCTACGTCCTCACACGTCCGTCGGACTTAAAAAGTGTGAATCTCGACTTGTCACTCAACAGAAATTATTTCCACTGTTCCAGTGTCCAGTTATGATGGTCCAACACCATTTGTGAGCCGCTGATCATTACTGGTCTTCGTGATATGAGGCTTACGAGCAGCTGCTCTGCCTGAATATCTGATGTAGCGGGTCTCTTGTTTGCTATGTTCCAATGGAAATGGATATCCCTGTCGCTGCCGGAAACTCCTATCTGATGGTGAACCATCGGCTGTTTCCCGTTTTTGACAATTTCAGGGTTCTGCGATCTCTGTTGATGAAACTTTTCAGTCGCCCGGAACGTTTGGCATTCCTGTAATGTCCGTCCACCTTCCCCTTAAGCAGGAAGAATACTACAGTTGTTTGGGGCCTGTTTTACTTAGCGGCTATTGCCCTGCTGGTCAATCCACTGAGATGGCATCCAACTATTATACCCTTATCAAAGTACAACAGTTCTACGTCGCGCACTATGTCCTTCACAACTGTTCTCTTGCTCACTAACATAGACATGGTTCAGGCCACATGATACCCCAACGAGGCCAAACACCTACTGCCTGTATGGTGACCAATTACTTTTTTGTATGACTATTCCGGCATATCGGTAAACTTGTTACCGTTGCAGGCAATACGTGGCACAACTGCAGCTACGCGTAACGTCAGACAATATGGAGTTACATGAAAATTACTAAAGTTAAATTTAAAAATCCTCACTTCGCTTAAAGATCTGGGCATTTTTCTTACAGTACATTTTTTATTTTACAGCTTGATAGGCGAAATGATGAAAAAATAATATTCGTGTTTAAATGCGAATTCTTTACTAACAATGTACATCTTATTTTCTTAATAGATGTAGCTTATACCCTTTTATCTTTGCAGAGAAAGTGATATCGCTAGGAAACAACGTTATTGTTATTTCCTGGGCGTGGCTTACGCCGCGAACATTGGAGGAACAGGCACTCTAACGGGATCAGGGACAAACCTTATACTCAAAGGAACATTCAAACAGTAAGTATACTTCTAAACTTAGAGGAAATAACTGTTTAATCTTTAATTAAACACAAAGAATGCATAATTGTTTTCTATTTACATTAACTACAAAAACTGTACAGGCGTCTATGACCCAAGTTTGTCATAACTCTGGTGGATAACGTTCCTTCGTAAGGAAAGGTTTCTTTTCTAACTACCATCCCTGCATTACCCTAGTGTCTCAGAAGGAAACCACGAAAAATCTGTCAGAACAGGGCTGCCACCTTGATTACGTCAAAATCCGAAATATCTCAAACGAAATTAATTAATTTCATAGTTCAGATATTTAAAACACTAACTTTTGATCATATAGAGTGAGTCTCCAACCTAAGGCTCGCATAGCCATTTTGACTGGACCCGAAACGAATCTCAAATTAGTTACTGTATTGTTTACTGCATCTAAAACAACATAATTTAACGCACAAGAAGCAATTTGGTCATTTAAATTTATTACACAGACGAGTTAGTTCGGTCCACTGAGAGCAAACGTTGGTGACTACAGAGCTTCAAAGCTCAATGACATATTTCATTTATAGTACTTTAGTTATCCTGCGTGTGAATTTGTTCTCTTAAATCAATTATCAAGGAGACCTGACTACAACGAGCTTATTTGTGGTAAAAACAAGTGAAATTATATTTTTTCACCGAAATCAAAACGTGCATATAACTTACGACCAAAAATGTATAATTGAAGGTTATTAATCACCACTGGTATGGTGATATTTAAGACGAGCAACTTTGGAAATTCGTCTGATTTTGTCGATATCAAAAATTCGTCGAAACCTCTACCGTGTAACCTTAGAGTATGGAAAAAAGAGATTCCTTACTCTAAGCGTATAACCTGTTTCTTTACTGACAATGGCAGTACAAGCACGATAACCAAGTTAAGTTCCGTTAATGTTAAGTTAAATGGAGTTATCTCAACCACGATTATTAACAACGTAATAATCTTAGCAATCTAAGCAAAGCATTAGAAGCAACTAGCAGTCCAGAAATTGGTAACCAGATCAGCCTACGAGATAGCCGAACTTTACTACTTTTCGACGAGGATAAAATAACAGAGTTACTTGAAAATTTTCACCAATGAATAACACTAAAGAAAACTACCACGACAGAACAGGAAGGACATGGGGATGTTCCATCACTCCATTGTCCTGGTTTGCCTTTGAAATTAGGGGTGACTCCTATGGAAGGAGACAGGTGACTGCACTTTCAGCTGACCTGGACAGGAACTTGAGCCTCCTCACCGGTGTAGACTGCTCAATTGACAGTTATCAATAAAAGCAGGTAGAGAGGAACTGGTTTCCGGTTTCGGCTCATAGCAACTTCGCTTTATGCAGGCTTTTTAAAATCTTGTGACTTTAAAACTAGGATCTTTTTCGTTTTGTTAGCTTCCTATATGTAAAAAAGTCACGCTACTTGCGTCTCAATGAGGGCAGACAGAGAAGAACTTAATCCAGATTTGAAACCAGCGATCTCAATCTCGATTTTTAATCTAGTGACACTATAAATACAGGTCCTTTATACCAGAATTCTGTACAATGTTCCTACGTACAAAGCAATTTTGACAAGTGGAACTTAATGGAAGCTTAGCAGAGCAAGCCAAAAGAACACTAGCACACCGATCCGATGTTGCACTCACTACACCACGGAAACTACATACCGTAGCTCGCTTTCCAAGCGCTATTTATACTTAGTTCATTAAATCGCAAGAAACGCCTGTAGTAAAATGGTGGGAGTTGGCTGATATTTGCTTAAGACGAATCAGTCCTGGAACGCGAAGGGACTTCATCGCTCTGAGACGACAGCGGAAGCGCAACAAAACAAAATTCAAATGAATTTCAAGTTTAACCACTTCCTTCCATAACTACTTCCAACAAGCTTGAATTACGTTCGTTAAAACAACCAGTAACAATGTTGTTCTAACAAGCCACTTACGTTGTTCCATCAAGTTTTATTTCATGCTTGTTTATTAAGTGTTAACACAATATAAAGTTTGATAAGGTGAAAACAAGTGACTGACAACCTTGTTCCAAGCTGGCATGCTATCTAGGTATATGTGAGCGTACTCCTATGAAATTGGGAACTGTCACACTCGTTATCTTTACTGTCTACTTCGCTTATAACATTATACGACTAGCTGGTACAATCTTGTATGGCGTTTCTGAATGATATGTACTCCAGCCATAATGTTGTCATCCGAGTTAACAATCGAATAACCTTAACTGGAAATGCCTGTCGTAGTCTACTGGGAACACGATATTTTATTTTTAAACTGTAGCGCTGGACTATGAATGTTTCTGGACAAAATTATGTTCCCTTAAAACTTTAGCGGACGGCCTAAGTGTTGGACACTATTTTGCAACTATGTATTGTGCTATTTTGCTATTTTGTTAGACATGATAGTCCATCTGAAAAGTTCAGTAACTTTTTAGAACCTGTTGTTACCCTTGAGGTAACTAAATGAAAGGTGATATGGTTATCTGTCAATACAGGATAACAAGTTAGGAACTGTACAGTACAGACCATAAATTAAGACATGTAATCACATTATCAAAACCCATTTTGCATTTGATTTCTTTCATTTATTATTTTGTTTTTCTTTTCAGGTTGTTCCCTGAATCTGATAATTTAAACTTTGCCATGTGGATGGCTTTCAACATTCCAGGCACTATAATTAACTTATTTCTTGCCTGGATCTGGCTTCAGTTCCTTTATATTGGTCTCAGGTAAGACATTTTCGAAATTCTCGTTACATTTGATGCTCCTGGCTGTTCGACAACTACAGGGTGATTCCAAAGCCACATTACAGCCTGGTAGTTCACAAACCGACAAGGAAATGAAGCATCGTAGTACACAAATCTGGAATGGTGGGAGGGACTACATTTTGGATAACATGGTCAACGTGACCGCCATCTTGAAATCCGCCATGTTGGATTGGAGATATATATATTTTTTAAATGGAAAATGGGTCGTGTGACATTTCAAACAACACGAGGATATTCCCAGAAAGTAATTCCACGTGTCACATTTTATCTGCTTGTTACGGTATTGGAGTTATCGGCACGGAAAGGGCGCTGCTGGATAAATGAGCCCATGTAACAACGCATTATAATTCCGACACCATAATAGATTGATCAAATCCAACACTTGGAATGCTTTCCTCGGAACATTTTCATACTGTTTAATATGTTACATGACCCACTTACCATTTAAAAAATTACCCCCATGCAATATGGCGGATTTCAAGATGGCGGCCACTTTGATCATGTACTCTAAAATGTAGCGCCTCCCCACTATTCCACATTTGTGTACTATGATGCTTTATTTCCTTTATTGTTGGTCAACTACTGGAATTTTTTAATCACCCTGTATATTATAGCAGTCATTTTCAACTTTACATCCTGTGAGCAGAGCTGAAACCTGGTCACTTTTGGTGACCCGCTCTGACACGACGACCCGATCCGAAACTGGACCCGGTAACCTATTTCAGTTCTGTCTGTTAGATCATTGTTTGCTTGTCATGTTTCTTAATAGGAAGGAAGGAAGCAGTACGAAGCAGACAGACTCACGCCACTCACCATACTACTCTCCCTTCTTTGCAGTTCATGTTTCCTCTGAAAGGAAAAATGTGTTCCCAGATAGTCCAGTAGCAAATGAATGTTTTAGGATAGTAATCATATTATCAGGAAATTTACCCAAACCCTTACACCCCATAGAATGCTTTGCTATAGAAACTACTGACAAACCCAAAAAGAGGGTTCTTACATCCACAAAATTTTCATATGCACCTTCCATATCCTTCCAATTTCGATGTTCTGGCAAAATTTCTGCCTCTCCTACTTTTGGAAACTATTAACGTTTTTTGTGCGTTACTTATCAAAGAGATTTTTTTAAAAAAATAGTATTAAGAAAGATTTTTTTTTACAGTGTAGTTAATAACGTGTTTACTCCACAAGTAGTCTAGTCTCTGCAACTTTTTATACTATTTCCACCTTTGCATGTTAAGTTTCAAACACGTTCGTTGTTACTGAAAACCAATTTTTTTTACGTTAGTAGTACCAAATACATCATACTAGATAGATTTAGAACGCTCCCCCATTTCTGTCTGCGCTAAAACTAATGGATTTTTTAGAGGAGCACGTGACTTTGAATTCATCCGCTAGGTAACTCTGGCATAGACCTCATGTTCTATTATGAGCTCGATGTCAGAGGAACCTAGCGGATAAATTCAAAATCACGTGCTCCTCTACAAAAATCCATTAATTTTAGCGCAGACAGAAATGGGGAAGAGTGCTAAGTTATCTATTATGAGGTCTATGGTAGTACATCTCGTTGTGACTAAAATAATGTTTTTTTTTTATTTTTTTGGTAATTTTTCTTTTCATTGACAGGAGGAAGAAGGGAGAGGCTCAAACTGACCAATTGAGTGCGAAGGCTGTAAGGCAACTGATTACGAAGCAATACAAAGATTTAGGAGACATGAGTTTTCATGAAGGTTCGGTGCTCTCTCTCTTCATTGCACTAGTCTTTCTCTGGTTCTTCAGAGATCCTCAATTTATTCCTGGATGGGCAGGACTTATACACGGAGCGTAAGTGATCCGACGCTATGTATTTTATCATTTTTTTATTAACACTGCCTATTCTTATATCAACAGGCTACCCTAGGGGTCTAAAAGTGATATGGGAAATAAAACGTTCCATGGTTTTGTTTGTTATCGTCTATGAGTGCACAGAAGTACAATTATTTCACGCGTCTTTTATGGGAAGTTAACGTCTCCTGTTTTATTTGTCTTTAGTTCTCAATATTAATTCTAGAGGCGCTAGTGCAGCATACAGCGATAACCAATCAGTAGGCTACAGATACGCAGTTATCTTTTATAAATTTCGCAAAGCCAAATCAAGTCTGATGGCTTGGAGTCAAGGCGAGTCAAAGTGGAGGACAGTTTTAATTGATAATATGATTGTCTGGATAACCAGATCAAGAAGTCCACCATATTAACTGAAGATGGAAATAGTATAACGCTATAGTCCTGCCATCGTACGGTGGTTAGGTATGTTAAGACCTGGAATGAGCTTAATTCCAATTTTGATCGTTGTTATTTGAACCAGAACTTACTAAACCTAGAATTTGAAACTCTAGTGTTTAAAGCACTCTGATATAAGTTTTTCACACATGATATTTGTGGCATTCTGCTAGCTTTATCTATTGTTTTTACCTTAAAACTTATAACTTGAAACGACTGAATCTTGATTTTGAATTTGACGGCAACTATGACTAGGGTCGTTTGATTCTTGAAGTGAATAGATATGTGTAAAGAACCTTGTTCATTTGATCTCCTTATTTGAACTGAATTTGTGTATTGTTAATTTCACAATTTCCACAAAAATGTGGTAATGTGTAATGCAGTGAGAACTGTTATGAAAGATTACTGAATACGTAAATTTATTATATATTTACATTTTTGTAAGTTAATCTAAAGGCTATTTAGACGAAAACGCCAAACTACGCTTATTGAATTCTAGAATGTTTGATTGTGTGTTTGCAAGGGTCAATATAAATACCCTATATCGATAGGATTGTGAGTTCTTGACATTTCTAAGAAGAATTTAGGTAATTCCTAATTGAATTAGGAATAGAAATTACTGCGATAGCGGTACATCAGTTAGACTGCTTTGAAGACCTTGTGGTTATGTGTGAAGAGTTATATAAGTGCTGACATGCCCTGGTAGATTACGTTTAGTCTCCTGACTTTTGTTATGAAACTGGTGGAAGAGGTTTACTGAGATTGTCATTGTGTTCCATTGATAGAGGATATTCACTTGTCCACTTAATGCTTGTATACAGTAAAAGATCATATGAACACATGCGAATTGGAGCCTGTAAATTACACTAAACGTACTCGGCCTCTATTCAATCAACTAGTAACAAAGCAATAAATAGGAATATTATACTATTAAAGACGCTTTCATATAAATCACATTATTGAGAGTAAAGTTCTTTGACAACTGTTCTAACGATAGAAGTTGAGTTATAACAAACATAATATCACAAGGCATTCTACACTATCAAAAGAACTTAACTTATGTAAACTTTGATAACTGTTATTAATTAGAAATTCGTTATAAAAATAGGAAGTCTATCAAATAATATGAAACTGATATCAAATCCGAAATTATTCTATTTCAAAAATTATAATTTTGCACATCCAGTTCTAGCAACTAGTTGTAAAGAATTAAATTAATATCAAAGTTTTCTAAAATACCCAAAGATTAGAGTTTTAATCAAAAGATCACTTTTTTTTCAGGGAAGTGGAGGATGCGACTGCTGCCTTGCTTGTTGTCCTTTTGTTGTTTGTTCTACCTGCTGATCTCAATTTCTTGAAATTTGGTAAGTTAATTAATTTTTTTTAAACTCGAAGGCGTTATTCTTAGTTGACTATTGTTCTTGTCTCACAAGCACAGTTGGGATCAAAATTCTCCCGTTAAACGTTTGAATTCTTAAAGCCCACCTCACTGTTATTTAGATTTATAGAAATACTGCAAAAAAATGTTAGTTTAATTATACTGAAGAAAATTTTGCAACACTACAAATGTGTTTCAATTTATTTAAGAGCTTTGCTTACAGGTGGAGGTAATGGGATGTGCTAGCTGGGATACAGTAAATGTTCACATACGCAATTAATACATGTACATGTTTCGAAGTATATAAGTGTGCTGAAAGTTGCAACATGTCAGTTCAACATAGTAGGTACTCTGCGAGGTTGTCAACTAGGCCTGGCATGCAGAGAAGTGTACAGGTGAAAAATATCGACCTGCAATACAAGCATGTAGCACCTGTTGACGCAATTCTATAAATGTGGAGCCTGATCTATCAGAGCGAGTGGCGCGTCGTATACTCATGTTACAATGTGTTCAATGTTGTCTAGGTCATCGAATAACTTGATCTCATTTAGTACCGTGGGCAGCATGTGGGCCGCTATTATTCTACTGGAATGACATTTCGTCCTACTGTTGCATGAATAGGAGCAAAACGGATTGAACAATGTTCTGGACTTGGGGCTGGTCATCATTCACTCCACAAACACCAGGGATGTGAAAGACTTGTAACTGATGGAACCCAATATGTTGATGGTAGTGAGCGAATGCAGACTTGAAGATGTCAGGTGTACGTCATACATACACACGATCATCTCTTCCACGAAGGAAGAACCTGTCCTGGTACTGAGCACCGCAGACTTACTAGATGCTCCAGATGATCTCATGATGATGCCACTGTAGCCGTGTAGCATAGTGTTGTGACGTCATTGGAAGTTTGGCGAGTGACACGCACATGCCTTTAGTTCCATTAAAACTAAACAGTTGTTAATATTTCATGTTGATAATCCTTGTAACCATTAACAGTTATTAACAAGAACCGTTTGGAATCGTTTACTCTGGTTGCTTACTTCCGCTTAAACGTCGAAATTTTGACTGAGTCTGTAATTTGCGGCTGTTGAAAACATGCTTTACGCATATGAATATGTTCAAAGTACCACTGTTTCTAATATCGGAGCACCACTGATGCATTGCATCGAACTTTTTTGCAGTAATTCTCTGATATGTCCATTCAACCGTTTAAAGGTCAATAATTCGACCCCTCTCAAACTACGTTAATGGACTATTTAAGAGTATAAGTTTTTCGTTGTCATTAAACTACAGTTTACTGTCTGAACATATAGTGTAGACATGTCTAGTACCACGAGTAAATGTTTCCTATGTGAAAATATAAAGAAATATAATTTGGTGAAATAGTCTCTCTTCTTTGTTCTTTTGATAAGACTTATTTCAACACCAAAGTTTTCAATACTTCTAAAATTGTCTCAAGGTTCTTATTTTCACTCATATCTTGCTCTCCCACATTAGCAACATATGTAAACAGTCCCTGTTCGGGCGCCATAATAACTAAACGGGAGTGACGTAATGGCTTAGCTTGATCTATACAACCTGATTCATCGGTCAGATGAAATCCTAAACATCAAGTGAGTCAAAGATAAAATAATTATAGGTAGCAAAATCCATTATCTCAATCTATTTCGTGCAACATGGCGTCAGTTTAGTCAAACAAGGAATGAAGTAATCCTAGTATATAATGATTGTTGCTGCATTCGATTTATAAACTGCGAAATGTACGGAGAGCGAGTTAAAGAGTAGATATTGCGCACTGTTTACGTTAGTTCGGCTGGACTGACGGCAGGCGGCATCAAAGTGATTGAGAGAATGAATTTTGCTATCTATTAATTTATCTATGACTTTTTAATCTATGACTTTTTATTTTATCTATCACTGTTTGTTATTCAAATTGCTCGATGAGTCAGTTTGTATACATTGCTAGTCAATGGCGCAAAAGGATGACGTGCACGTCTCCGTGTTATGGCTCATGCTTGCACCACGCTGGCCAAGTCGACTAATCTAATTGCTACTACGTTACGTAATGACCGGCAGCTAAGAAATTTAAACATATCTACTAATCCTCAGTAAAGTATGCACATTGCTTACATTCTTCAAGATGTTGAAATTTTCTTCCATCACTGTATTTTTACAATCTCTTCCGGCATTTAGTGACTATTTTGGTTAACATGCCGTTCTGGGCCGTTCTTAGAAGTTTGCGAGACCGTTTAAGACGTACATAACAATTCAAACATTGCATTCTGACATACGTACATGCTTTACTGCGGAACCACTTATATAGAGATAAATTAATTTACAATAAACATTCAATTTAACGGACAAGTTTGGCAGAATAATCTAGTCCGCGAAATTAACGCAGTGTTCAACAGATAGCGGAGGTGCTGTACTCACAGTAACAATTAGGTTTATCGAGAAACTGCTCATATTGGCATCTAAAAGCTTCTGTCTATCCGTTCTCAGCAAACTTCTACCAGCAAATAAGTGGTACCAATATCTGCCTTGAAACTGGGAAGCTGTAAATATACTGATGATGGTCTTCGTCACTAAAATGGCTTCTGCAGTAAATGCTTTCTATTAAAATGCCGTTATTAATTGAAAATTACAGCATCAAAAAATAGAAAATGATGTATCAAAATTAGTGCTATTTTATAAGTATTATCGGGAAAATCGCGATTTAATATGCACCTTTTAATCCTTATTAGACGTTTAAATCGAGGTCTAACTGTATTTTAAAATGTAAGATTTTAAATAGCAATTATTTTAGAGTGAAATAACATGATTCCAGATAATATTTCACATTTCTTTTGTATCTCTTACTATGTGTAATTAGAACAGTCTCATTTTAAAAGTATATTTATTCCTTTTAAAGATATTTTTGTTATATCAATAATAACTCCATTCACGAAATACCTTTAAGGAAGATTGTATTATTGTATGTTAATTGTTAGATATATGGGTTTATTGGTACAGCTATGGATACAGCTAATTCTCTTTTAAATTATTATTTTATTAGGTAAAGGTCCCGTCAAATCTAGTCCTGCCTTAATCACGTGGAAAGTGATTCACCAGAAAGTACCATGGGGCCTTGTTCTTCTTTTGGGTAAGTTGTCTCAATTCATTTCACTTATTTTGGTTAAGGGGGAAATAGTTGCATTTACTTGTTTATTCACTTTACCTGACAATGCAAAATGTTTTCTTTACTCGTTACATTTTAATCCTTCCCCTGATTGTGACAATATGGGGACTAACTTTTAATGAAGCACTTCTGAATCATTGGACTACCTGTAGACGCTTTACTGAAGACGCCTTTTGCTACTTCTTGGAAGCAGAATAATAATGTTGGTATTTTGGAAATCCCTCTTCTGGTATTTCCATAAAACAATAGCTCTGGTTCCCTACAGATAAAGAGATGGGTTTGGTATACAAAGGTTTCGCAAGCAGGCTAACATTCTACCAACTCTGCAACCTGGAATTTGAATTTGAATTTATTTAAGGCCTTTTCACATCTTTGACTGATTCTCTCTAGTGTCTTATCGTATAAACCAATTTCTCATTCGTCTGTCCTCAGTAAGGACAGCGTCTTATCCTATAGATCAATTTATCACTTGTCTGTCCTTTGTATGTACAGTGTGTTATTCTATAGACTAATTTCTTACTGTCTGTTCTTTGTAAGGGCAGTGCCTTATTCTATAGACAAATTTCACACTAGTCTGTCCTCTGTAAGGGCAGTGCCTTATCCTATAGACCAATTTTACACTAGTCTGTCCTCTGTAAGGGCAGTGCCTTATCCTATAGACAAATTTCACACTAGTCTGTCCTCTGTAACGGCAGTGTCTTATCCTTTAGACCAATTTCACACTAGTATGTCCCCTTTAAGAGCAATATCTTATCCTATAGATCAATTTCTCACTAGGCTGTCCTTTTTGTAAGGGCAGTGCCTTATCCTATAGATTAATTTCACACTAGTCTGTCCTCTGTAAGGGCAGCGTCTTATCCTATAGGTCAATTTCTCACTTGTCTGTCCTTTGTATGGGCAGTGTGTTATTCTATAGACTAATTTCTTACTCTGTTCTTTGTAAGGGCAGTCACTTATTCTATAGACTAATTTGTCATTTGTTTGTTCTTTGTAAGGGCAGTGTCTTATCCTCTAGATCAATTTTACACTTGTATGTCTTCTGTAATGGAAACAATTAATATTCATATACTGTGGCAGCCTCCTTACATTTGCTTTGTTGGTACGAGTTGCATTAGTTTTAGCAGTGTAAACTTCATCATTGAAGTAACCAGTGCAGTTTGGACCTCGCGTGGACAGTTCTAGTATAAGTAGAGTAACCTCCTGCAAGCCTCTGTTCATCAACGAGTGTAGCTGAGTGCAGACAATTGATAGTCGTGTTGAGTTCTCAGTGTATGATTACTGATGGCGCCACGTGCTAGGATAAGGAAACTTACACGTGCCTGTTCGAGCGAAAACTGCTGGGGTTGCACTAATTGTGATGTCACCTTTATTGTCACTGTATTACATTCCTTCCGGTGCAAATAGTGCAATCCCACGCGAACACTCATTGTTGAACTGTTCCCAAAATGACTTTCTTCCAGCTAGTGCAACTCCTAACACTTATTTGTATTTGTAACTCATGTTGCTAAATCTCTGTCTAGCAATACCCAGTTTTTATGTTACCGTGTCTCCCTGGATTTATCTAAAGCTCTTGATTGTATTGATTGTAATCTTCTCATTTACCAATTAGTTTGTAGCTTAATAGTCATAGCAATGTCCTGTCTTCCAAAGATTTTCTCACTGACGGTTTTGTCATTGCTCTTTCTGCAGCCTCTTCCAATTTTGTTTGTTTTGTTTGGTGTACCTTAAGGTAGTGTTTTGGGCTGGAATCTTTTTCTTCTATACTTGGAAGATCTTCCAACTTATCTCAGGTTATTCTAAACCAAAATTCTCCTTTTTCGTTGATACTTATAAATTATTTCTAGATATTTGGCTATTACAGTATTGTGTTGATTTTTAGATTATCTCAAGCCACTTGAACTGGTAATACATTGAATTTGCAAAGAAATCTTTCAAAATCTTGTACTGTCACTGCAAGATCAAACTCTCTTCCACCATGTTTATTGTAGGTAGTCATTACTTACTGTTAAATGTAAGTATAAATTTTATTTTTAACCTTTAGACAACTTTGGCTGAAATCTGAATAGGGTAGACGAGAGGATAATGATAGGAAGTCGGCAAAAACCTAGTTTAACTGTACCATCCAGGCATTTTCCTGGTGTATCTGAAGAGGAAAACCCTGGAAAAGCCTCAGTCAGAATAAGTGGTCGCTGCGATCATTTCCTGGACTCTATCAACTGAGCTATGGCCGCTTGTTAGAGCTACTTAGTACTAATGTTCAAAAAGGGATCCTGAAGATTTATCTCTCGAAAACCATTGCTGATCGTGTTTCTACTATAACTAGCAGTGCTATGCGATTACTTAATCTTCTGTACAGATATACTGATATAAGGACTTTGTTCTTTGGGTATTTTCTCTATATATGTTGTGTTCTAAAAATTACGCATGGATCTCCAGTTTAGAATGAGGTTGGTGTGTCAAATGTGTCTTGTGCGACTCTGTTCTGAACTTGTCTTTCCAACGTAAAAAAAAACGAACTATCATCGGTACATTACCTAAGCAATCCTAAACGGTCACAGCTTGCGTTTCTTAGCGATTGACACATAAATCTATTGTATCTTTTTTATTATTTTACTTGTAAAAGTTTTTAAGATGCTAGTCAAATTTTGTCTCGCAGTCGCACTATTTCTCAACATATTCCCTTCGTTGCGATTCCTTTATCATTGTTAAAAATCCTTTTGAATACAACTATTATTGATGCTAACTATATGTATTGTTAGTTTATATGTAGTTACTGTTTGTCAAATTTTGTAATTGAGTCACAAATTTTGTTTGTTGGCTCAAATTTCTGCACTGAGAGTCAAATTCACTCTTAAAGAGTTGAGTCGAGTGCAAGCTCTGACGGACATGGTGTTTTTAAATGGTAAGCTCTGAACTGAAGCAAATCGTACCGCACGAAAAATTATATGTTAATTACCTATACACATTTCCTTTAAAAATTATATATTTTTTCAATATATTATTAGTAGTTTTAGTTTGGTAATATCTTGATAAATTTACAGAAAAAATCTATTTAGACCTTTCTAGCTTTCCTTACTGCACGATTTTCAGAAGAATGTCTCAATTATATACCTCTGTAGGATTCCATATCAACAGACATTAACTGCTTGAGATAAGGCGCAAGGTATACTCAACATGCACAGATGGTGTTCCCGGCGGCCAAATGGTAGATCTGAGGTTCAATTCCCTGGCACTGTATCTACCATTTTGTGTTCATCTCTCAACAAGTACCTTCCAGTTGGCTCTAATTGACATGTCTGAACCATACGGTTGCTATGGCCTGTACCTAGGTACATGTCATATGCCAGATGAATGATGCGAGTGTTCTTCAGAGGGAAGTGAGAATAGCGGCAAAAATATTGTATGGGTATCGTACCGGAATTAGTTTAGTCAAAGTTAGGAAAATGGGAAATTCTTAGTCAATATGGCCGGCAGCACCTCCACAGTACCGATCAGAAGGTCGAGAGCGGACACTATACCCAGCAAGCCAGGCGACGTCGGCCTTTTTTCGCCAAAGATGTGGCCAACGTCGGGTTTCGAAAAGCCCGACAAGGAGCCGACGTCGGTGAACGGGTGCTGAGTGGGGTTACGTCCTTATGCAGGCAATTCCTGGGACTGGCTGCAGCCCGGAAAATGGTCCGACGAGCAAACGCCACATATGGGTCGCGCAGACTTTCTCCCAATTATTTATCGACTACTAGTTGAACGGACCCCTGTTGGGGTCGGCATTTGCCTTGCTGGGTAAGTGTTCAACCTCTTCGTACAGTTTGTGTCTAATTTCTTTGTTGAACAATATGCTATACAAGCGTTTTGTTAGATGAATGATTGTAATAATATATTTCTCAAAATTTTAGATTAAATTGGCGTTATTTTGTAGGTGGTGGATTTGCTCTGGCAGAAGGATGTAAACGATCTGGTTTGTCCAGTTGGCTAGGCTCTCGCTTGGAGGCCCTCGATGCTCTTCCCGCACCTGTGATAGTCATCATCATCTGTCTCATGTCCACAATGATTACAGAAGTTGTATCAAATGCAGCTGTCGCCAACATTATACTTCCAGTATTAGCAGAGCTGGTAAGATTTATATCTTATTTTTTTCTTTAGTTACCCTATTTTAAAATCTGTATATCGATATACTTTGTCATTGTAAAGAGATAGCAGTCAGAAGTAATTGCTAGGACAGCTGTTTCACAACTAACCACACTGGCTGTTACATGCCTAAACCTATCTCCGGAGAAAATTCATTATCAGAATTACAGAGGTTTCAATGCTAAATAAATTGTAATGTGATTTTAGTGGTGGGGCTTCTTGCATTCTTGTGTACATCACAATATTGCACCTTCAGCTTATGTATATGTGTGACCGTCTCCAAAAAAAGGTGCTTATTGACTAAATTTCACTTTTTAGAGAAAAGTCCGTCTTAAAGTTTGACAATATTGTTTCGTTGATTTGGTCCATGTTGTAACATTTTCATAATATGTTTCGTTATCTGAGCAAGTATTTTCGAAAGTAGGAGTACATGTGACGAGATGTATGACTTGTAGTTACGATGAGAGGTGCTATTATAGGAATGTGACGTTAAAGCGTCTTGTAGTGTCTGCAAACAAAAGTAGAATCAGGATCACATTGCAAAATTAAAGCAGCAGAATCTGCCTGCCTAACGGACGGAGAAAAACTGAAAACAAAATTTATATTATATGATTAAGTCCTCTGTTCTTAAAATATTTTTTAGATATTAGTGTTAATTATAAACTACTGCAAAGCGTTAGTTCCTTGTTCATGGGAATCGTATTTATTTCTATGATGAGAAGGGAGGGGAATAAACCGTAAATTATATGGAAAGCTAAAGTAAAACGGGAATGTAATAATAATAATACCAACTGACTTTCTATCCGTAAGAAAGTTGTTCTGTTCAAACCTTTATAAGCAGAATATTGGAGCAAACTGAAACTATTAAAATCTGAAAATTAAAAACTTTGCTTCTGGTCACACACAGTCACATTATATAGATTGATAGATATACAGGAATTATCAGAAAGATTCATCCGATTTCAAAGTGTTTAGCTCCACAATCAATTAATGCAAACGAACAAACGACACACCATTAGAAAGAGATACTGTAAAGTTTCCACTAGTACCGCGGAGCACCACCGGCAAGTTCGAGAATTGCTGAACTATGAACTTCCTCAACTTTGGATCGACAATAAGGGACCTGCCGAATTAGCGTTGCACCACTGGACAGTAAGGTCGCCCAACCTCACTGTGTGTGATTGTTTTCATGTGACATTATATGAAAGACTCCATGTACGCACCTTCTGCCAAAAACTGTTGACGAACTGCAACATCGCATAACAGCAGCAGTGGCTGCAGTAAAACCTAACATGTTACCTCATGTATGGGAAGAATTGGTCTATCGTGAACGGTTGCTTCAGGAGGAGGGCACATTCAGCATTTGTGAACATTGGATGTAAACCTTTATATTCAGATATGTACTTTAAAATTTATTGCAATGTTCTATGTCCATTAGTTTCACAAATATAGCCTTTTGAAAATTCTTTTTGATATACCCTGTATATATGTATGTAGAGAGATATTGAACAAATCCAATACAGCTAAACTAAACAAGTCAAACAAACAACCTTCCTTTCAATCATTCATTCATTTAAATATAACGTTTAGTTATAACTGTGCTAAAACTAAGTATCTATCGCTAATAAGTTACGAAATCGTAGGTCTGACATTTACATTGTATTTATTTCTGTTACCATTTAATTTTAATTAACGTTTCCCTTTCTTTCTAGTCACTAGCAATAAGGCAGCATCCTCTGTACCTGATGATTCCAGCCACCGTGTGTTGTTCATATGCATTTATGTTGCCTGTGGCAACGCCACCAAATGCCATCGTTTCAGAAGCCTCGAGAATGAAGAGCAAAGAGATGGTTAGTATTTTTGTAAATCCTATAATTTCAACGTTAAGATTATCTTTTTCAGTTCACCACCTTCATTACTGTCACCAAACGCAGTAGGCCTACTTTTTATTTGTTTTATCATCTCATCTTTCGAATAAACTCAACATACAAAATACAAGGGCAATTCAGTAAAGAGCAAAATGGTTTGATTTTTAGTTAGATGTACAGAGAAGCTTGTAGAGACATGTCTCTAGATCTCCACAGCTTGAAGAGACATCTAGTGGTCAGGTTCTGGCAGCGTTCAAGAGATGGTAGGTAAAGGTTAAAAAAGTTAAATCTATTCTCTGTGCGTTGCGCATGTGTCGTACGGGGCATGCAGACAAACACGAAATGAACGACATTGCAAAAGATCCTGGCTGCCGCGCTAAAAAATATCCCCCTTAAGTGATGCAAACGTTAGGCGCCTGGACGCACTTATTCGTGAGGATAGGCAGATATAATTATTATTAATATGTGACCACTGTTGCTAACATGGTTAACCTTAGCTTTGGATCTGCTTCATGCATCATACAAGAGTTTTAGAAATAATCATGCCTGTGTCACGTAGATGCCAAGATAGTTGAGTGATGAACACATGTTGAAGCGTATACAGTGTTTCCTGAAATTTTTCAACTCATTGGTACAATTTTCTTTCGCTCACACAGATTGTGTCATATTACTGGATCATTCTTCTGTAAATCTCCCTGGATTTCACTTCTTCTGACTACAAAACGTTTATTTCAAATTTTCCAGTGAGATTGCCATGACTTTTGCACTGTTCTTTCGCGTTTGGCCTTCCATCTCCTCCACGTTGTCAGATTCTGCATTATAGATGTCTGCATTATAGATTACGTCCAATCTTATTATATATCCAGCCAATTTGTTCTTACTTACTGAACTGCCTTCATACATTATTATCAATTCGAATATTGAAAAAAAAAACTAGGTATAAAAACAAGTAGCGGCCTTTGGCAGTGTTGTACCGTTGCACAACACCTAACTCATTCTTATTTTTTTTTTATTTCAATCACTCTAAAATAAAGAATATGTAATAATATTATATCCCTCGGTATTCAAAAAAGCCATAGTTTCCTTTTAGGAAGAGAAAAAAAATACTTCACAAGTTCACAGTTTAATGTTGAGAGTGCAATTTTTCCGCAAGCCGTTCAACGCCCAACCCGCTACATTGGATCTACATTGGTCTACCAGCTGTTAGACTAGCATCTCCTATGTTAATACCATTGGCAGAAAGCTGTTGCAATCTTAGTCACTACTCTTTTTCTCCCCTACTTTCCATTCCATCCACTCGTGGCGCGCATCGCCGCCCAGGCTGAAGGCGTCTGCTATTGACCTTCATTACTCGCAGTCTCTACTCGCTCTCTCTGTTTGTATGTGTGTGTGTGTGAGATATATATATATATATATATATATATAGATAGATAGATAGATAGATAGATAGAGAGAGGGAGAGAGAGAGACAGACAGACAGAGAGCATGTATATGTGTGTGTGTGCTCCTGCCTTTGAATGTTACCACAGAATGCTGAATCTCACAAGCAACACTCGTGCTCTACGTAACGATACTGGAGTGACTGCTTAGTGTCGAAAGATAGACACCAGAGCAAATATTTAAACTCGTATTTCCACTTTGTCTAATCCAATGTAGACCAAACTTTCAGTTCTAACTCAATTTTATACTTCTTATCGCCGTGAGGTCCGTTTTTTTTATTTAAGTTTTAATTCCTGAGTTATTCATATAATAGTATACCGTACTCTGCATGTAATAGAAAAGACTGCAAATAATATTTACATTTTTTTTGCAAGAATTAAGACATAAATAAAAAACCCTCGATACAGCGATATCGAGCGTAAAAGAACTGAAAATTTGGTCCATATTGGTTTAGAGTGAAAGTGGACAAACCATATTATTGAACATAAAAAGGATATTATTCAATGCATGAATAAGATAAGATAGAGAAGATGAAGGAAGAGAAAATTCCAACACAATCCATTAAGGGAAGCAAAGGAAGTATGCGATGTGATTACTTGCGAAGCAAAATCCCGCTTTACATTCACATGGCACGTTATGGCAACCACGCTGTTTACCCTAGAGAAATTTCCTAGTTACTTTTGGAATTTTCCAAAACAAACTGTGGAGAAAATATGTTCAATTTACACATTTTCTGACAAAGAAAAGTTCTGTCTTCAATCCATTCGGCAGAAGAATTTCGATCAATGTCGGAAGCTGTGGGCTTGTTCGACTTTATAGTTCAAAATAGCTTGGAGAAAACGTTTAGTGAATCTTCAAAGTTTCTAAAACTGATATTAACAATACCAATAACAGTCACACAAATTTCTAGCCACGAAACATTGTGACAAACTATCAAATTCTATTCTCAATATTATAGCTAGACCTACGACATTTTAATAAGTTTTCTCAAATTCGTAACTAATTGACTTAACGTCTCATTATTTGAAAATTTGGTCACTTCTTCTTTTGTGTATACGTTTCATAATTTAACTCTACGTTGATTGATTATGACTGATTAGCTACCCAATCCTCTGTCACATAAAAGTCCTGGCCCGCAGCCAAGGGGACTGAGCTCCTGTAAATTTTCCTTGCCCCAATACAAATATTTAATTTTATGTACGTTTCGTAAGCCCAAGCCCTTCCTTTAATTTTCGTGGCCCCCTACATTTGTGGCTGGCGGCGGGCCTGATTGCAACACAAAGTGGAGACAACCACCGGCCGCAACTGATAAAAACCTGTATTACAAGTTAATTGAAGGGTAAGTGTCATAATTAAATGTTACTTGCCATTTAATTTATGCTAAACACTCTCCACTAAGTTGATATATGAAATTTTACTCATACGGCACGCTTTACAAAAAGAAAAAAAGAAAAGGAAGAAAAAAAGCCTCAAACATTTACAGTCACATAGTGTTCTTGGTTTCGACTTCAGCACAATGGATTTTTTTCAGATGAGGCTTTAGAAATACTAATACATAGAAGTTGTTGATAACCCATAATTAGATAAATCGTGATACTATAGTGTTTGATTCTTAGTTAATTGTAATAAATCTTCCTGGTAATTCCTCTCCTTCTTTCTAAATACACCATATTTGTGGAACGTCAAATTAATATCTGATTTAAATCTTTATATTGCTATGAGTCTTTGTGGTCTAACTTCCTTGGTCTGTGGTAACAAGCCTTTGATCGCAAATCACGCGCTGTGAGATCGGAATACTACCTGGAGTCATGAATATTCAGCACTTCAGTAGGATATGGTTTTAAACTAGGTCCGTCAAGTTGGCCCCACCCACTAACAAGTTATAGACCCAAACATACTGGGTCGTTAGTGCATAAGACCCGAACGTTAGTGCTTCATTCCTAAGCGAGATATAACGAAAAAACTGTGGGTAGGGCCAACTTGACACCAAGTTGGCCCCATTAGAGTCCCTCTATACCGAGTACTGTGAGGATTGCCTTTTTCGATAGGAGGATGAGTGCACCTCAGAGAGACAATACTCGGAAAAGAGGGTCTCTAAATATGGGGCCAGTTAATATGGCCGAAATGCCTCGTCCCTTCCGTCTCTTGGCTTAATTCCCCTCTCCAACAAAACAGCCTAACGTTCCCTCTATTTGTATTCCTAACTCTATGGTTTTCACTTTATACATCATGTAATTAGTTTCAAAGAAATTGCTAAATATTTTAAACAGGTTGAATCTGACATTAAGTTCAAAACGAGTATTTTGTTTTTCATCAGTTTCGATTTTTTGGCGTTTTACGAAAGTTAGTGAACAGCCTATTTGGGAATGAAATTATAAATGAATTTGGTGTTACATCAATTGTTAGTGTAGCTTCGAAAATGTATACAGACACTTGTTTTGGATATAATGTTCCCAATGATTTGATCTACTTCACTGAAAATCAAAATACACTTAAAATGTACAATATGCCCGAAAAAAGTTCACAATATGTTCCAGTTTTAACACATTTTTAGTGCATCATATATGAATTTTCGTGAAGTTAATATGAACTACACCCATACCCAATTCATGCACAAAAAATTCACTTAATATTGGCAAATGTACTAAAAGTTATCTGAAAACGTACTCTGGATAATATGATCTTCAGTAAATATAATGTGTGTGCAAAATATGCACTAAGGGTAAAAAGCCAATAAAAAGGCACATTGAGCACAGAAAAGCTCACATTTTTTCAGTAGATTCACATAAAGTTCACATGAGTTTATATGAAGTTCGTTTTTGGTGAAGTTTTTTTTGTATGCTTCTTGTGCCAAGAGATTTTCAGTTCTGTACAAACTAGAACATTCACACAAAATGTTGTAAACCGAAATCTCGATTATGTTTTCATTTTAATATTAGTCCATGTTCGTACGTAATATTACATTAAGGTTCATATTCAACATCATTAAATTTCTTCGTAGCATATTGTAAGATTCTATTGTAATGACCAAAGAAAAAGCCCTATTCATTTAAGTTGCTGTCTAGAAGAGCAATTGGTTCTTATTGTATAACCTTTCCATATTCTTATTATCTATCTATGAACTCCATGTATCTAATTTCCTTTTCAGATGAGAGCAGGTATTGTGATGAACCTACTCTGTGTGTTCGTGCTGTTGGTTTTAGCTAACACGTACGGCGTCTACGTCTTTGGATTTGGTGAATTTCCAGATTGGGCTGAGAAGTACATTCCAAATATTAACGGAACCGCAAGATGAACAAAATCGAACAAGGCAGTGAACGATACTTACTTAACATTGTGTTCGATTTTCTGCGCTTGATCTTTTAATCATTTTAATATCGTTAACGATGAAGTGGTACCTTCAGAATCAACTATTTTAATTTACTGAACTACATTTAAACAGACTGAATCATTACTCACGATGTGCTCGACGTTGTATATAGAAATGTTTACAAAATGAAAAATGTACATATCCTATGCATTCAATCAGTGCTAAATGTTGATTATTTCAAAGACTATATATCAAAGATGTTTTCTGTTTTATAAAAAGTGACATTGGATAATCGTTTTTAATTAATTGAAAGAAAACGATTGCTGTGAATGTTAGGTTGAAACATAAAAGCAGTGTGCATCTTTAAATCTTTAATATTGATGTGTTCCACATTCAATAGCTTGGGAGTACGGAATATGCCTCTACTATAAAGGTTAGGTGCCGAATCCACGAGTTGATAACCAAAGTGAAGTGTTCTTACCGTCATTTAATTCAACACCAGACTCATAATCATCGTTGCCAAAGGTCAAAAATATTCATTAAACCTTTACATGCATCGATAATTTCATATTTATTTTTATTTATTGTTACTGTGATTAATGAAGTCCTATTTTGTACATTATTTGTCGTAAACTACTATGGATAAATTGCAAATACTGGATAATACATTCTTAGGGTTGCTTTTCTTGCAAGCGTGAGTTGCTTACGTTTTGAGTAAGTAGCCAATTAAAACACGCATTACACGTAGAACACGTAATAAAACACATGTTTCGATTGACTATTCACCCTAATCGCAAGCAACGCACGCTTGCATGAAAATCAGCCCTTAATGATATTCTAGTAGTATAATTATAATACTGTATCTTTCCTGCCTTTTCTTGTGTGTATTTACAATCATTGTGACAATATTATCTAGTCGGAAAGCGACTTGGTTATATTTACTCTTGGGTTTTTCATACGCATGTAGTGTCCATTTCTTTGATTCATGCTTAGTAAATATGATTCATGTTTCAATTACGT
>JAGDQP010010062.1:9553-57001 GCA_022664845.1 Lepisma saccharinum
TATATATATATATATATATATATATATATATATATATATTGGTTTTGCGGCAGGAGTGGAGACAATGTGAACTGTAGAGAGGGACGAGGGGACGTTGGAATTTGTCATTGCCTTACAAAGCGTTTTACATTCATATTTCTTTCAAACTGCAGTCTCAAGTATATTTTTTCAATTTTTCTTAAAGGGAAGAAAAAGACATTCTTTGTTCACATACTGAAAGAGGACGGAGAGAGGAGGAGAAGTTCAGTCCAGAACTAAATTTCAGTAACGTTATTGAAAATCAAGAAGGAAAACCCAACTATCATCCATCAGCAGCAAACAAGAGGCGGTGGATGATGACCAGGGCTCGAAATTAACCTTTTTGTAGCACTGGCCCACAAATGAAACTTTTTCTTCACTGGTCCTACACTAATCGCACTGCCCCTTTTTTAGCTCAGTAAATAGTTATATGTAATCATCGTCCACTTGATTAGATTTATTTAGTAGACCACAGGCCTATATAGGATACCAAATACGAAAGAATAATTATAGCCCTGTAAAAATTCTGTCAAAATAAACAAGATCATGCCTAACAAATAGGAATGCCTGAATTTTCACACTTACTTTGTTTTTGTTACACTAAATATCTTCATCGGAAGAAACTGCTGGGAGTCTGAGACCGTAGGGAGAAATATTGTGGAGTCTGGCTCTTTCTTCTTTGTCTATAAAGAAGGATACTGCCGGAGCAACGTCATAATTACACAACATGGATTCAGTCATAAGACTGAGTATCCGTGTTACATACGAGATATGCTTCCTGTCTTCGGCACTTATTGCAGAGGTGTTGCTGATATGTTAGTTCCTAAGATTCTGCAATTTCACATGTTTTTCCTTCTTTTGAAAACAGATAGAAAGCACTTCGATAAAACGTAAATACAGCCTACAAGTATGTTTATTAATATATTGGAACTTAAGAAAGCACTGACCCTCAGAACCAGTGACAATTTTTGAGTTACTGGCCCTTGGAAATTATTACTGGTCGTCGGGCAGTAAACCACCGCTAATTTCGAGCCCTGGTGATGACGCACTTTATCAAGGCCATGTAAAGTTATACAGAATCGCAGGAGCCAGGTTATTTTTTATCTGTGACGTCGGCGTACCCAGATCTCTTGTGAGAGCTGGTTGTCGGGTTAAAATTGCAGAATGGGGTTTTAGGAGTTGAAAAAGAAGTGCTTTCTTAAATGATAATTAATTAATTATATTTTAGGACCAAAAGAGTCAGTCAAAAGAAAAACTTGGCCATCTTCAGTTACAACCAATTTTCCTTCGCATAACGTTGTTGTTGGACCATTCCACAATTTACTTCGAATGATATCGGTATCGTTGACTGGATTTATAGTGAAATGTGAAGTCGCAAGACAAAATTATAGGAGGAAAATTAAGTAAATAGATTAGAAACACTGGTGGGGGTGACAAGAAATAGGCGTGAGTAGTTTCGAAAGGTGCCACCAGACAGCAGCACACTCGAACTGCGTTAATGAGCAGCGCCATCGATTACAGACATTGAACGGAAGGTCCGTATTTTTATACAGCAGGTATTGGAGCTTTGGTACATCGCTGGGATAAATGTGTCAAGGTACAATGTCAGTGGTGGTTATGTACAAACATAAAACTGGTTTGGCACTTGAGTATTTCGTGAATTTTTATTTCTGTAGCTATTTGTAACCTGTTTACTGACTTTCTCTGGTATCAGAAAATTTAGAAGTGGAACCTAGTAAGGAATGGGGAATATAAAAGAAAATACCTATTGATACCACACTATATCTAGAAGAAAATAGACAAATCTAACTAGTGACCAAACGAATTTGTATTTATTTTATTATCCATGTAAGATCATTTACACTTTCAAAACTTTTTGCCTTTCTGAGGTACTGTAAACACATGCTGATACCTGATTAAGATATATTTCACAAAACATAACCAAAATTTCACAAAGGAATATTATGTACCTGTTCGCACGTCTAAATCCTTAAGAAAGGAAACTCAAGACTTACATGTAATCGTAAATACACTTCGCGTTCTCATAAATTTTAGGAGCATACATGAATGCATTCTCTCTAATCAGACATTCATGAAAGGTAGAGTACCTCTTTAAATATTTTTGGATAAATTTTACTGTGGTTATTCTGTATATCTGGACAGGTGTAAGCATATCATGTATACTTTGTTCAAATGGTTATATTTGCGACTTCGCAAAAACATCAATATTTTGTGCAACTAAAATATAAGAATGTACATAAATGAAACTGTACGAGAATAAAACAATGTATTATATCTGTTGTAAGTAAAATAGTTGTGATTATTTTTTTCTCTCTACATTGGCCCAATGTGCCGGACGAGAAATGGAAGTTGAATATGTATGAAACATTTTCAGAGTGAAATGTTCTAATTTGAATACAATTATTCGAATACAAGTTTTCGAAATATTAGCGCAACCGTGGGATGGTGATGGTATACATCAAAACAAGAAGACAGTTCCTTTGAAGAAATTCAACTTTACGCGTAGTTTCAGAGATACAGATGCTCAAAGTCGGCGGCATTATCGACAAGCACTCGCAGCTGGCTATAAATAGAATGGCGCCCGAACAGGGGCCTGAATGGTTCCCGCTTCACAAAGGCTGCTTGTGTGGTAGAGTAGTTCAGAAACGAAAACTTTTTAGCACCTTGTCTGCAATGTCTTCTTGTGAATTTTTACCTGAAAACAGGTGTTTAAGATCTTTCTCTTACTTTCTCGAGCTACTGCTGCTTTTAAAAAAGATGGAGAAGGGTGTAAATAAATGTAAGAATTCTTTCTTGGCACGTTGAGTAGAAATGCTTCTTATTTGCATATAAAACAAAAACGAATCCATGATAACACACTGAGAATAAAATAATGATAGAAGCATGCATATAGTTCTGGAAAATTTTGTGGCTGTTACACAAACTCGACACATAACAACGTAAACGTTGTCGGCTTAGTAAACCACACTCGAAATAGTGCCTGGCATTTAAGCAATGTGTTTTTTATTGGGTCAATGTCATAAAGACAGGTTTCACAACGTAAGAACTTCATTGTCAAGGAATTAATGGTCTAATAAGGGAAGCATAGAAATCCCCTCTAACTTGCTTTCGCCTATCACGTATGGGATACTACTTCGAGTGTGATTTGCCAAGCCGACACCGATTACGCTATTGAGATACGATGCCGTCGTAACTTCGAGCGCCTTACAGTTTCGAAATTTTTTCAAAGGATATTGTTCCTTGGTTTGATGTAAATAACTTTCCGACGTTTGCACCATTATTTCAGGGATATCCTGTATTTATTTATGGTCTTTAGGCATGTTTTTGTCGTAGGCCGGAATAGAAGTGGATGATGTTGAGCTATCGTTGCTGCTTAGTAAGTGAAACAGGACGGATTTGCTCCTTAGTTTCTGCTTCAGTGCCTCCCGTAGCCGTTGTAGTATGTTTGGGTAGTAGTCCGAAGATTTCAGGAACACCTTCGCAATCCCAAAAACAATGAAAGCATACCTTTGCCTTTTTCGAGGGAAGTGACGTGGAATGCATTCATTCAACGTTCATGACTTTTGTCTCGGGATCATAATGGTGTATCTAAGTTTCATCCATCGTCACCATTCTCTGAAGAATGCATCGCTGTTCTGACATATCGGCAAAATGATGCATGAACATTCCACTGTTTGTTCCCTCAGAAATGCGAGTCAGCATACGCGGAACCCACCGGTGAAGTTGCTCATGAAGTGTGTTCGAAACTGGACTGTAAGCAGTTGTAAGTATTACAGCAAGGATGCTAGGCGCCGCACTTTTTAAAACATTTCACCATCAGCTGAACAGTGTCGTGTTTTCCTTGGTTTGTCCAAACCATGTCTTTTCCGGGTTTTCACACTGCTATAGGATGAACATTGACCGAGTCAGGTGCAGACGATAATGTTGCAGGCTTGGGATTGGCAATGGGTAGGTACGTGGCACAGTGTACGATTTCGCTAATCTAGCGGGACAAAAGTCAAAAAAGTAACTTGCAAGATGTGTATGGGAAACTGGTTGGAATTAAAGCTGATGAAATGTAGAAGCCAGTAACAAAATAGTACACGTCTAGCCGCTACGTGTCTCTGTCTATAACCCCGCACAAAAATGTGTCTGCGTGTTCAGTGTAAATGAGCGTTCGAGCAGCAGTTAACCATTTGCAAGTTAGGTGGGAGCAAAGTTCGTGTTGTTTACATACCTGTGCAAAGTATATGGGATTTAACCTGCATGGTACGTATCTCGCATTTTGTGTAGTTAAATAGAGCATGGAACCTTTGATACTTTAAATAATATCACAGAAGAAACACATAGAAACTCTATGAAAATTCCAGGTTCAGTACGAGTGAATTAGACTGCCAAAAGTTTGGTACGCGTTTGTATGCAATTGTTTGTTTTCTATTGTGATCTGACACTCCTATAGATATGTATAAAACGAATTGCAAGTGCAACTATTTGCGTTTGTGAATGGTATGTCAAGTTTTGCAAGTATGGTCATGATAGTGTCAAAAATAGAATTATATGATATATTAAAAAATGTTGATACTGAATCGCGCTCATCGCCCACTGAACCGGAAAATGTACTTACACAGCACCTGCAAGCCAAATTTGAGCTTCATATGTGTTCATCGATTATGTTAAAAGAACTGAACCGGATATCTCATTCATTTATCATAGGGTTCAATCACAGATGGAAAACTTGTCAACGCAATAAAAGTTTGTTCTTGAAGAACACTGGTTGGATACAATATGCACAATCAATAATCTTGATGTACAAGTACTAGTGGAAGTGACAAAAAAGTTGGGCGACCACAGAAAACGTTTAGCTCGAGTGCATCGAAATATGCAATACTTTGACAGAGCGTTCTTAAGTGAATTAATACACGCCACACGTCTTAAAATGAGGGACTCTGGCAAAAGAGGTGCCGCTAGTGTTCTGCAACAATTGACGAGAAGTCCAAAAAGTGCCACAAAGATTAAAAAAGCAGTAAAAGACATTAGACACCAACTACCTTAGTTCTCGCCTGAAGAAGCACGGGTTTTAACTGCGTCCATACACCTGAGCTGTCCAAAATACAAATTGATGAGAACATCAGGTCTAAGAAAAGGCTTTGAAATCCATCCCTCGTATGACAAAATAAAGGAAGCTAAAAAAAATGTGTTATCCAACTACAGATACCTGTACAATTTAGTAAATCTGTAGCAGAAATCCGATTACAATCCATAGTAGATTTAACATTAAAACGGCTTTGTGTTGTGCAAGAATAAGTATTAAAGATTGTTAATGAAGGTAAATCGACGCTGAACAACTTAATAATGATTATTAAATGGGGAGTCGATGGCAGTGGTGGACAAAGCAGATATAAACAAAAATCAAATGCATATAATTTTGACGACACACATGTTTTGACCACGTCAGTGGTACCATTAGAATTATATGGTTTCGAAGACGTGAATACAAAGAATGAGGTATGGCGAAACCCTCATCCGTCTTCCACCTTATATTGCAGGCTTATAAGATTTAGGTTCGTGAAGGAAAATGATGAATCAGTATTAAAAGAATTCGAAAACGTTAGGAGTCAAATTACGTCTCTTGTGCCAACCTTAGTAGAGTTCGATGGCCACACTATGGAAATACGCTCCCGATTTGAAGAAATAATGGTAGATGGTAAAATATGTAATATTTTAGCTTCAAACAAAGCGTCCCAAAAGTGCTACATCTGCCAAGCAACATCCAAGGACATGAATTGTTTGGGAATTTATACGTGTGAGTATCACAGAGCCGTAAGAGTGATACTCACACGTATTCTTGGGATTTGTCAACATTACATGCGCAAATCCGATTCATGGAATTTGTGATACATATTGGCTACAGATTAGATATTAAAATGGCAACGTCGCACACCTGATGACAAGCAGAATGTCGCGAACAGAAAGAAATTCATCACTGACAGCTTTCGGTCTGAAACTGGATTGTTATTAGACACACCAAAACAAGAAGGAGGTAATACCAATGATGGTAATAGTGCAAGACGATTTTTAAGTATCCTGCTCTCACTTCTAACATAGCGGGTGTTGATCAATCTTTAATTGAACGGTTCTATGTTATACTCCGTAAACTTGTGGATACAACACCACTGCTTTGAAGGACTATTGCAATGAAACTGCGAACTTGTATGTTTTTCTGTATAAATGGTATCCGATGCCCGTAACAATCCCCAAGATATTAATTCATGGCCCAGTAGTTATACAACAATTTGTACTACCAATTGGACAGATGTCCGAAGAGGCGCAACAGACTCGCCACCAAGATCTCAGAAACTTTCGATTGAATAGCACAAGAAAATTGTCGAGAATCATAAAAAAAAAATGAAGACCTGTTTCATAGTCTTCTAATTAGCTCAGATCCAGTGATCACGTTATTACGAGTCCGCGAGCATTCCAGAGCAGCAGCCATTCACCCTGCAGTTTTCACATTGATCCAACTACCCGTTAGTCAAGCCACAAGCGATGAAGACATACATTCATTTTCTGACACTTCTGATGGTACTGAGTGGTGATGTCGTAACATATATTTTGTTTCATTTTCTGACAGTCCTGATGGTACTGTGTACTAAACGCGTATTCACTATTCAAAAGAAAAAAAAATTTTTTGTTATTCTCGTGTTCTGAAAGTTCTGCTGATATTGAGTGGTAATATCACATTCCTATATAACATAAAATTATTGTCCTCATTTTCTGAAAGTTCTGATGATACCGAGTACTAAAGTCATATGTACTATGCTCAAGAATATGTTATTTTGTTATTCTCATGTTCTGACAGTTCTGATGATACTCAGTTGTAATATCATGTTTTCTGTTACGTAATCTTTTTTCTTCTCATTTTCTGACAGTTTTGCTGATGTCCAATACTAATATAATTTGTACTATATCAAATAATAGGGAAAAGATTGGTATTATTGTGACATAGGTGATATCGTGATCGTTTCTTTTTTTCTTCTAGTCAACACATGTGTTTTTGCCTGGGGTCATTTACCTCACTTACTGGCAGGATCTTTACAAAATACGTACGAACGACAACCAGCTTCTCGCGGGCGAGGTTATATCGTGAGAGGATAATGCAAACTATCATGATATAACCTTATATCACGATCACACTAATCTTTATCCTATGTTTTTTGTTCTTGTCAACACTCTTCTCCCTTCGGTCACACACTTTCGCTTATCATTATGACTTCATTCTTTATTTAATTTTGTCCCGCTAGATTCGCGAAATCGTACACTGTGCGTGGGTTGGAACCCGAAGGCCGAGCATCCTGACTGAAGTTTTCCAGGGTTTCTCTCGGTTTCACCACGTTAATGCCGGTATGGTACCTTAAAAGTATCTTCCTCATCCTCTACTTACCCAATCCCAGCCGGATCCAAAGATGCCAGAAGGCCCTAAATAAATTCAAATTCAGGATGGTTAGTGATCCCCATAGACAGCTTTCGTTTAGCAATGTGTGTAGGGATGTTACCCTATTAATGTAAGAAGCTGATCATACTTCAGTATTCGAGTTACACTGGGATGGCACTTTCCGTCACTCTCTCCACCATATAGAACTGTAAGAAATGAAGAGTACAGGGAAAGGGGGATGTCCATTAAAAAAAAAAGTTTGCTCAAGTACTAAACAATGACAGCTAACCGCTAGGGAAGTTCCGATCCACAAGTTAACGGTTTTTAGAATATGAAATACATGGGAGAGTTATTGTCTTTAAAGTGCATATTACGAGAAGTCATTCGGGAAGGGCGTAGGTCATAGTACTATTACTGCCCATACAATTAATTTTATCTTATCTAACGAGAAGTCATTTTTCTTGGATATCCCTTCTTGTACGCATCAAATACATGTACGAGTTTGTTCTATACACATGTAAACTCAGATTTATAGAAAATAGCAGGGACTCAATTTCCAAGATAGCTTGCAAGTTGTAACGATGCCAAGTCTGTATTTGATACACATTTGAAACAAAACGTTCCATATGTTATGTTTGCTAAGTGTATTTAGCTCGGTGTTTTCAGATTGCGCAACTGTCGAAGTTTTCATTGGTCAATTTTCTTTCCATCTACCTCAACTCCTTCACATTCAAGGCAACAGCTTATCGATACACCCTCGTATTTCATAATTAATAAACTTACAATTTGTGGCGACCGAGCCGCCGTAACTCAGTTGTACAGCAGTCGTGGGTTCGATCCCAGCGGCCGACCATCCTGACGGAGGTTTTTCCTGTTAAACCAGGCAAATGCCGGGTTGACACCTTCAACATAGTCCCTGGCTGACACCTTCCCGAATCCTTTCCCCTCCCCTATCCCGGCCTGATGTCTTAGATGCGTACCATAAATACAATTCACAAATTGTGGGGACTTCTTCGTATGTTATGGCCGGGCAATTTATGGTACGCATCTAAGACATCAGGCCGGGATAATCCATTCGTTATATCAAGTTTAGAGGTACAGCCAGCGAATTCCTCTATTGAAGTGAAAGTTAACCTCAGCGAACAAAGTATTAGCACGTTTCACTGTGGATCAAAGGGGCTCGAAAAAAGTCCACTGAAATCTTTTACTAAAAAAACAAATTTTAAGTATATTTTTATAGCCTATTTTAACTTTCCATTGTTTGTTGCAAATCTTTACAGGAAACGTAATGTATACCTTGTATTTTCAGCTAGCAAAATTATTATACATAATGTACTATATATAGCAGGCGACCGCCCTGCTGGTCTAGTGGTTGCCATCGCTGACTGCTGATCGTGGGATCCCGGCTCTGTCAAAGCATTTTCCCAAAACGAAAGGGCCTGGAAAGGTGCTCACGATTTACTGTGAATAACAGATAGTGGTGATCTCAGTTGATACCTTCGGCTCTCCTCTCCCAACACGTCTGGTACCTGTAAATTGAATTGAAGAATGGAAATATAGTTCTAAGTGCCAAATGTAAAATTTTTACAGAAGCAGAATAATGAATAGACTTAGCTTTACATAACATATGCCTTCCAACATAATGCGATTATTTTCACCTCTTTCTCATTGTTTTGGCACTTGGAACAAGGATGGGGACACGTGGGTGGGCATATTGAACATGCTTGTGAGCAAAAGTTTTTTTTTTTTTTCCTTCAAAAATTTCACTTAGAACGTTTGGCATTTTAAAAATTGTTCGTGATCACATTTGAGTTTTCTGTCGGTGTCATCATCAATGTAATCCCAGCGGCGTAGCATTGCATGCCTTCGGATTCTAGTTTATTTATTTTCTTATTTTCCAAGGAGAAAACAGAAAAGATCTTGAGAAATTACGAAACTTCACCTGATATCCTGGACCCGAACCCGTAATACGAAAGCTGGCAGTAAGTAGTTTAGTAAACTGTTCACGTGTGGCGCTGCAGTATTCTCGTCTATGTATGTTGGCGTCTACTCAAGATCTTTATCGTCCGCTTGCCTGTGAACGTGTGTTTTATTGGGTGAAAGACGCGGGAGAAATCTGAAATGCATGCAACGCTAAAAGTTGCATTCAGCATAGTTGCCATCTAGATGAGACAGTGTGTGTTGCCGCGCTACCAATGTATGTGGAATTCCACAAAATGTATATAATTTTGGCAGTTGTGTGTAATTTGCTTGGAGTGGAATGCTGTGTGGATTTTTGTATTTCCAGAAAGATCACAAGATAAACTTCTAAATGTGTTATATACCCATATTTTCTTAACTTTACTGAGGATACTTCCTATTTTCGGCTTTCATCTAAAAAAAGATAAAAGTTATGAAGTAACTTAATTACTTCCTCCTTAGTGGCAGCTGTCATTTCCGTGAGTGGTGGCAACAGATGATCATTTTTGTTTCAAATTCTTTCTTGCTCTCTATGTCTTGTGTATACCTGTCGCGCTATCCTATTCTTTTTCTGTAGGAAAATATAATTTACGTCCAAAACAAGAAGAAATTATCACCTTTTCGGTTCCCTTTTTCATGAGCTCATTGTTGAAAACTGGCATGCGATTGAAACACTTGTAAATCACCTGTGAAACTAACATGTGTCGAACTTCGTTACTCGAGGTCTATGACAGTAAGAAAGAGGGAATTGCAAGTTTGTTAAAAGCAATTAGATGGAAATCATCTCTAATTCCCATACATAATTCTTTATAATAATAATAATAACACTGCATGCCCAAACTCAAAAGTCAGGATACGCCACTGTGTAATCCTAATAATTTTTGCAAATGTTTTTCTTCACTGTTCCATACAAATCTGTGGCATTTTGTGCACATGATCGTAGTTTCAGCAAACTTGTTTTTATTTCTCAGACTTCGACGGTGTCTCATTGTTGCATACATAAAATCTGCCTTTGCTTATTGTTTTAGATCTGTTGATGGTTGGTTGTAAGGTAAGCAGACGCTCTAAGATATTTTCCATTGCCCTAATGATATATGAGAAACACAATGCAATCAAAAATTGTAAGTACTGCTTTAAATTACAGTATCACCGTTGCACTGCTAGGAGCGAAGGTCATGCAATATTTATGAACAAAGTTCGTAGCGAGAACAAAAAGAAGTTTCTAAAATTCGAGGTAACTAGTTGGACTGAGGCGAGACATTTTGTATCCACTGCTTGCTTTTACCATATTCTTTATATTCAGAGTGAAAAAGACACCTTCCATAGAAAAATAGAGATTTCATAGGCTTACTGACACAAACAAGTGAGATCAAATATATTCAGAAATAATGGCCTGAATTTTTAAAGTGTGGGTACTTTATCCCCTACCACCTTGGTCCCTCGAGGGTTCGTCAAGTAGAATACTGGTGCTGATTTCTTCTTGTTCCCTCCTTGAGTAAAACGTGGTGCACACAGGTGAAGCAAAATCACTATAAGCAGTGAACTCAAGCAGCACACTCACGTGAAACTGACGTCATTTTTTGAGCGAAAATTTAAAAATGAAAGACGTGAAAATGACAGGTAAAATGTCACAAATCAAACAACGTGTATAAATAAAATCCCTCCAGTGTCAGCTCGTTCATGTAGATATTTGTTTCAAATAAACATAAATGAACTAATCTGTCCGAAAACAATCGTTTGATCCCGCTGCTTTTGCATAGTTAACCGCATTTTAGACAGCAATGGCTTGCACACAAAACAGTTGAATACGACAAGTTCACGGTTTCATACCAACCAGGCCATTGCTGTCTAAATCGGTATCGAAAACGATATACAATCATAGTATGTAGTAAAAAATTAGGGGATAAAACATGACAGAACTACGTCAAATAAAAGACCAAAATGTCACGTACAGTAATACAGACGCAGTTTTATTAGATTGGCGTGATTCTGATTCTTTCGACCAAAATATGACGTCTTTTTCACGTGAATGTGCTTGAAAACAATGGAGATTTCTGAAAAGTCAAAGTTCGATTTGGACGCTTCTTCAGGTCTTTACTATGAAGATCGGAGCCAAAACTCTTCTTAAACCTCAAGGGAATGGTTCTAAACGCTACTTCCTGGAATGATGACGTCATGAACCGAGATGCCTACTCTGACTGACCCGGCCGTTTGGCACATTGGTGAGGCGACACTCGGTTTAATTATACCTTGACCAAGGAAATTCAAGATCCCCTCGCAGGCAAAGAGCATACGCACAAATATGAAAGAGAGGGAAAGCTAAAAAGCTATTTCAATAAAAGACTTAAAAATATATTAAATCATTGTAATTCACTGATTGCACCTTCCTAGGCTTCTTACGTACACTGACTTACAAAGCGTCTGCGACCAAGCACACTTACATTCAATTTTATACTTTGTTACACAAGGTAACTATGTGCAACATCTCAGAAGCATCTATGCCTTGTAAATTACATTAAATAGGCAGGTATGACTTTAAAACCACCACAAGTCTCTCAGAGACGTCCCTCTGCGAACAAGGAAAACCGGATAGAACCATAGCCTAATTTGACCGTAACTTTATGCTCAATTTTCAGTTAACATTTTTTTTTTCGAAAGTTTAAACTCTAAATATTTGGAAATTATTTATTTTCAATTCTGTATATGCAAATGTATACATTTGTGACTACCATACTTTGTCATTTTATGTAACCACAAACCATTATTTTAATGTAATTTTCATATAATCTATGTTGATAAATTCCTTGGTATAAAAACTTTTTGGTCTTAAAATAAAAGGCCAAAATGTAAATTTTGTTAGCGTTACAGAACACTAAGGAAGTCTTATCAACATTTGAAGGGTGTGAGGCAAGAACATGGCAACCCACAATGTTAAACTTTTAAGAAATTCGATTTTTACTGCTGCACAAGTCATTTTCATTGGCTGAAAGCTGATTTTTCACCTAAAGTTATACATAAAGGCTTAAAATAATTGTACCAAATCAAAATAACGAATTTCTATTTTTCATGCTGCTGTGTGGGTTACCATGTTTTATTATTTATACCATAATATTCGCTACCTAAGTCACTCAAGAATAAATCTTTTCACTGAAATCGCTGTAAGAAACGTTTAATTTACAAATTCTTTTCCTTTTTAGTGGCAAGCTGGTATACTGCTCCTCGTTTCCCGCCATCTTAATTGTTGGTTACCATTTTATGAATCCCAAAATGTTACAATAGGCTTACCATAAGTAAATATTGCTGCCATTTCTGGAGCACAATTTGAAGTCGGACAACATTAAACGATGCGGTATGATCCCTTTCCATCGGGTGCTGAATAACAAAAAAATAAACATTTGTGGGTTACCATGTTTTTGCCTCACACCGTTCATTTGTTTAGGCAAACGCACAGGAGAGCTTACTTCTTATTGACGTCTTACATGTAGACTATTATTGTGACATGCTATACGTCCAGTGTGAATGTAAGCACTGACTAACGTACTAGCCTCTACTTGTTAAGATCTCTGCAGAACTATATTTTCATACTGAACAGCGTATATATATATAAATTTTAAGCCACGGAGGACTTTAAATAATTTGAAAGCAGACAAACTCTCAACGCTTTCCCCCCCCAAAAAAGTTGCATTTTTTCAAAAAAAGTTTTCGCAAGCAATGTGTGTCTACATTCTTGTGTAAAGTGCTGAACATTGTATTAGCATTGGAGAAATTTTATTCTCGTTAAAAATTGTTTGAAATTAGAGTAAATATGATTGCGCATTTAGGAAGTAACATTTTTGCTAAGTTAGCGTGTGCAAAATTGTTCTCTATTCTCCGATGCTATAGTTCGTTGTAATCTGCATTCTGCTGCCATCTGTTGGCCATAGTGAGAAATGCTCGCTTCTGGAATTCTCTCTGAAGTAAAGGTGGGTCGAAATACGCACAAACGGGACAATTTTCAGAAAGTAACAATAATTCGTTTGTGGCACGTCGATATCGGAGATTTTCTTTGCGGAAAGTTATATATATATATATATAAAAAAGATGCGTGGTTGATTAACAAACAGGAGTAAGAATTACATACATTTTACGAACGTTTGGTGTATTTACCAATGAGAGAGACCGTTACTGCCCGGTTGGATAACGGTGATCATGTCTATCATCGTTACTTATTCAGAAAATTGTCTTACTATTTATTAGTGAATGTCTGGGGAAGCCCTACTTCCTTTGTGGGATTTATACATCCTCGATGGCCTACACTTTTATTCTCATTTTCCTGTCAGAAATCTCGTACGGTGCTTACATCATCCTGTTTATGCATTTCTCGAGTAAGCGTTGTCTTTAAAGTTCAAATAATATTTCTAAAATTTCCAAATATTTGACCTTTTTTGTTTGTCAAACTTTACCCGTTTTATCATACCTAGAAATGACAGTTGAATTAATTTTCTTACACTGTGTATAGAGAATTTTAGTTATCACATATTACCCAGAATTATCTTAGATAACCCAATTACGTCATTACGTATCAAGTGGTACTGATACCAGATTGTGGCTGTAATCTAGAAACGGAAGATACCCATAGAAAACAACAGGAAATTTCAGAGCGCGTTTGTCCCATAGTTTTCCCTCGTATCCTATTGCAGTGTGTGTGTGTTGACGTCACTAGATACCACATTTTACTGTAGATACAGCTTTCCCCACTGACGAACGCAGAATATCAAGGTTTGCCGAATATTTTTTTCCCTCATTGTATATAACTTTGTGAGACATTTTTTTTCATTAATTTCTGACATATTTGTTAAACTTATTGTTCCGTTTTTGCCATGTAAGATTCCTACTACTACTCCACTTAGCTAGTATACACATAGTAGAAGTTTAGTATTCGTCTCACCAGGTGTCACTCAAATAGGAAAACTCTGGAAATTTCAGTTAGAATGGTCGGCAGCAGAATTCAAACCACTTGCCTTTCCAGTGCCGATCGGAAGTCAGAGACGATAAGTTTTAGATCACACACGCCGGATACAAAAACTTTAAAAAACATCTGGTTTTCCCGACAAACATCTCAGTGTTGTTGTATACATATTAATGTAATGTAAAATACTTCTTTTTAAATAAATATATATTGCAACGCCCTAGCCGAGCTGGTCTACCGGTTCCCGTAAGATCACCGAATTCAAGCAGTTCTGGGTCTGGTCAGTGCTTGGATGGGTGGCCGTTGAAGTGCTACAGATGGTGTTGCCTGTGCGGCGTCCACCCAGCGTCGTGAGGCCAATTGGGGAGCTACCTGAATAAAGAGGTAGCGATCACAGTTGAGAGCTTCGGCTCTCCTCTCCCAACACGTCTGGTCAGCGTGGGAGCAGTAGACCACCACCTCCCTCCAGGAGAGGCCTCATCCAGTAGTGGATTGAATATGGCTGTGTATTAATAATATATATATATATTACCAAGCGGCCGTAGATCAATTGACTTAGCAATTGAAAGGTTCTGGGTACGATTCCAGTGACCGCCTATCCTGACTGAAGTTTCTGCAGGGTTTTTCCTTATTTACACCAGGGAAATGACGGAATAGTACCAACCAACTAGCCCATATCCGTTCCCTCCCTTACCCTGAACTGAACCTAAGTTGCCTAAAGGTCATAAGCAAATTCAATTGAATTTAAAATACATTTTTTTCACACACACACATCTTTCGTAATAGTACTTACCTTCTGTACGTGATCGCATAAAGTTAGAATAATGATTTTTTTTTTATTGCTGAGCAAAGTATAAAAATGATACGTAAACACTGGAAGTTCACATGCGGAATTATCACATTATTATTATTAAATTTCACGTTTTAATAACAAAACGTTCAAAAGTTTGAACATATAAGCGAAATTTTATAAGAAAGCTTTTGACGCAGTATCAGCACTAGAACTGAATTGAGGACATTGCCGGAAGAAGGACACGTAGCCCTATGCTTTACCATTGTCTATGTGCTCTTCTTCCGGCAATGTCCTCAACTGTACAAATAAGAGGTGGTTGAATAGATATTGTAGGATACAAATGGATTTGTTTTAATAAAACTTTTAAAGACATGTTAACAGATCCGTGTATTTATAGAAAGTTCTGTACAAAACAGTCCAACTAGCATGAAACAACAAAATGTTTCTTTTTGATATTTTGAAACATAGGCAATAGCCTATCGTCAACATGACAACCTTTTACGCTTTTGTTCGACTATCTTTCTTCTTCCAGGTGATAATCGATTCCTTGGAGTACTTTTCTGGAAAGACCGAGAAAGACTAAGAACTCGTCGTCCAAGAGCTCTGTTCCGAAGAAATTGTAACGCTTTCCCCTTTGGTGTTCTCGTGGAAGATGCAGATTTCGGTGTACTGGACACCTGTTTACCTGTTTTTGCTGCTTCCATTTTTCGTGGAGATTTTACTTGAGCGTTAGATGGGGAGGAAACCATTTTGGGGACTTCCTTCTCTACTCTTGGAGATTTTCTGGGAGAAACCATTGATGCTGGCGCCTTCACTTCTGATTTTCTTTTCCTTTTCTCTGTAGAACTTGATGTCATATGCCATTTCTTGAGTTCTTCCTTCAATGTCTTAGCACTGATGAAATTATCGCCGTCGCTCTGTGCTGAAGAATTACTCAACGTCCTCTGTCGGCTATTGTCGAGTGCTTTACCCGGACTTTTAGGCATTTGTTTCTTGTTGCTACCTCGAGTATGAATTTCACTTTTGGTTTCTGCCGTAGGTGGGCCTCGTTTAGTTTTCTTAGGGAACATTTTAGAACCCTTCCCATTTTCACCATTTAGAACATTTTTTGCGTTATTGTTAAAAGTCGAGAGACTCTTACGGCGTGTGATGACGTTGGGGGGAGTTCTGAACGCGATTTCTTCATCACTATCATCTACTTCCATAACTAACGGATCCATGGCATTCTCAGAATTTGTCAAGTTTTCTTCCAATTTCTCTGGTTCTTCTTGTTCCACGCCTTCCCCTGATGGAGCAGAACTTTCGTTTTCATCGACGTCATCCTCGCTACTAGAATCTTCTGGACCAGAACTGTCAACAATCTAAAAAGGGAGAACAAATCAATTTAAAACAAAAGTTAAAAAAAAAAAATATCACATCGAGTATCTAAAAAACATAGTATAGATATTGTACCATGTGCTCATTTTGATTCAGAAAAGAATAACTGTGGAAGAGTATTCAGGAAGGAATGAAAGTAGACTGACACGAGATGGTATCAAGAAGTTCCGAGACTGACACGGTGTACCGAACAGGGACCTTCCGCAGTCTGTATACCGAGTGGCGTTGGTGGACTGCCTTTGTGTGTGTGGACCTTAAGGTTCAGTGACGAAGAAATTAAAGCTTGTCTTGATTTAGAAGAAGAGAATGAATCATGGATCATTTTGAGACAGTGAAGACAGCAATTACGCACCCGAAATTCAGACTTGTAATGATAATCTTAGTATAAACAGTGATACTGTAACTGTAAGGAAGGATTTTTCTATTTATAACAATGAGAATGAGTCGTATTTCGGGAGAAACATGGAAGAATGGAGCGATAATCCTCTCCCATTTTCAAAGTTTGAAGCTAGGAACATTATATGAACTAGAATATCTAAGGTCGTTCTTTCCCCTGACAAGCTTATAGAAAGTACAAGGGATAGTTTTGAACTGTTCACTTCATCCCATGTTATGAATGACACAGTCAAATTTACGAATCAGGAAGCAGAAAGAGTATATTTGGCAAGAAACATAAATTCACCGTGGCAACGCTGTGATGACAGAAATCAGTGCATTTCTTGGACTTCTCATTACAACTGGTCATCTGCACTGTGGAGCTCGAAATGCGGACCTCCAATATTTCGGTCAGGAGTAAGAATAGATTCAAAGAATTCCTTTTGTTTCTGCTTTGATCACACGTCAACTAGGAGCGAGCGTTGAAGTTTGGTCGTGGGTCGCGTTTCATTGACCTACTGCTATCTCTGATGAAGTACGTTCATAAAAGAGTACATAGAATAAGACAATACGATATAATGTGATGATGGCTTATTCAGTCACAAAAGGCTTACTCCGGTTAAGAAGAATCAACGAGCAGACAGACTCTTCTGTTTTCATGTACACTGAATTACTTTTTTTAAAAAAAAAAATCTGTACGATTGCATTGTGCAACGGTAGCACAAATTCTGTACAACACTAAATATGTACACTCTTTTATTGCTCGTTATTCTTCTATTACCTTGAACTTTGATAAAACGAAAAGCCTAATCTGATCATTAATGTTTGCGGGAAATTTTCCAAGAACGTTGGTTTTAAAATACTGCCAGGTTCTAAAGATCCCACGGCGTAAGCCATAAATAATATATTCTAAACAACCCGGAATTATGTCGAAGGCCAGGATCCCCCCCCACCCCTAACACACACAGAGACAGACACAAGTGACACAGGCGGTAGGTAATCCGTAGGGGCAATGTCGGGAGAACACGCCAGGTGGGGTAACACTTCCCAACCAAAGTTCAGAAATTTTTGCCGTGGATGAAAGCTGTATGAGGTCTGGCGTTATCACGATTGAAGATAACATCTTTGCGATTCACGAACGCTGGCCGATTAGATATCAGGTCTCCTCTCCGTCTGTTCCACTGTTGGAATTAGAAATCGGCAGTTATTGTTTGGTTAGGTACCTTCCTTGACATCCTACCATACACTTAACAAAACCTGTTTGGGATGAAGTCTCTCCTTTGAGGTCGATGAAGCGGGCTCTGTAAAGCGACACACTCCTTTGACGCTTGACATTACGATACATTACACACTTCCCATCTTCGGTTACAATTAGTTCCAGAATAGGTTCATGCCTGCAAAGAGAAAATAACTTGTTGCCTCGTAGTAAGCTGGTGTGGAATCCACTGATGGAACTTCGTGTTGAACCTAAGCGCCCGAAGTCGTCTTTCGATTGTTGTTCTGTGTACCTGGAACAAGTCCACAGATTTGTCAACGGTTGGATGTAGACTATTTGTTAGGCCTTTGTCCATATCTTCTTCAATGGTTGATCCTTACAGCTTCTGTCTTAGTCCCACAGTTTCCAAAACAAACCGCAATATGTATTATTATCAACTGCAGCCTTCCCCCATACACTTGATGAATGAAGCGGCAAGCTGTAGCCGCAATACTGCCTTTATCAAACTCATACAGTAAACAGTGTCTTATATGAAGCTTTTCGCTTGCCATTTTAACATACGAGATACCATGACACACTCACTGCCTGTTTATGCACTACTGCTACCCACTTTCGTGACTAACTATTCAAATAAACGCATTATCAACTGTGACGTCAGTAATCCGATCGCGAGTAGGACTTACAAAACGAACCCAATACATCGTACCACACTTGCAAGAAATTATACAACCTTCTGAAGAATCTAGGTGATCAGTGTACTAACTTCTGAACTTGTCGACTTTTTCAATCCCCTCTTTTGGGTGGAGGGATAGGGATAATGCCGGCGTATGTGGTATTTAGTGAGGACACATTTTAAGTTTTGCGTGATTGTGGGACAGATAGGTAATTATACGTACAAAGTTTTATTATTTGGAACTGGCCCTTTCTCGGGTTCCATGATAGATTTTGTGAATATCAATGCTCATGCTCCTTTTTGAGAACGTAATTTGTAAGCTCGAAGGTAGGAATGCTCCTTTCCATGCAGGGATTCAAGTCCCACAGGGGTCCACCAAACGCAAAAGATCTAGGCTGGTCCTTAGAAGCTCGTCAACTTGTTGAGGACGTTAATAACAATTTAACCAATCGAAAGAAAGAAAAAACAAACCGTTAGGAGATTGGTTATGCATATTATACAGCATGTCCCTGAAATACTGGACACAAATTGCTAAATGTGTAAAACTAATATTTGTTGCAGTCGTGGAAAATATGCAAAAATCTACACTTGACCGAACCTAAGTTGGCGTGTAGAATTAAGTTAACGTACATAAGGCGCAAACTATTAGATCATGCAGTCATAGAAATCATGCCATTCACCAAAGATGCACATACGAAAATGAATCATATGCCAAGTAACAACTGGAGTAAGGATCGATATTGATGAGATAGTATATTAAACAACTTCCATCGAAGAAGGCGCGATGCAGGTATGGTGAGTCATTAAGTACAAGGTCAAGACTATAACGAACGGAATAAGATCCCATCGGAACTTCTGAATCGGCAAAGCACTTCTGTCAGTATTTCGTGGGTGCGTGCGTTAACAAAAGCACTTCCTAACGCCAGCATTCCATGTCGTCATTTGTGAACGACACCTCTGTTCCTGAAAATGTTTCACGGCACACCCGCGATCCCGGATGAATTCATGATATCAACCAAAATCACACTGAAATTCACAATTGCCGGGATTGTTTATTGTCACAGTGATCATTATTCACTATATAACCCAAAGAGAAATTATAGTGGATTAGTGAACGTATGGCCGTTAGGTAGCCAATGGACCAGTTGAAACTACTGCGCAAGCGCGATCCTATCACTGTTTCTTAAAAAAAAAAAAAAAAGCCTCGTATTACGTCATTCGTGACGATGCTTTGCAACATTTTAGTTGCCTCTAGCCCCGAAACCATTAACTTCTTCAAAGAAAGGAAGTTTTTTTTTCGGCTTATTGCAAGTAATCACATCTCCAAGTTGGCTGCAATACTTCAGGGAACTGAATTTGATTTTAGTTTCAAGGCCTTTAGGCAACTCTGGCTCAGGCCGGATGGATGATGGGATGAATTGGGGAATGAAGAAAAGTAGGAGGAAACGAGAGAACCCCCGAGTAAACCCATGCGCACGGTGTTTGTCCACCACAAAGCCCACATAGCATGAGCAGAGATAAAAAAAAAGCTAGTTGTCAAAATTGAGCAAAACAGCCAACCCTGACACTAGCCGTTGACCCTATGTAAAAGATTACCCACTTCAATCTAGAATAGATGAAGAGACAAAAAGAAAACATAAGCCGACCAAACGCAAAATTATGCATTAATGAGAAATACAGTAAGAAATGAGCACCTCCTCTACAATTCAAATGAAAATTATAGTGTAAATATCTACCTATCTTACATAAAACCAATATTATTAACACCTGGGTAGAGTGAACGGAATATACAGTACTTACATGAAATTTCCTGCTCAACGTTGCGGTTTGATTCTTAAGCAATCAACCGGAGCTCTAAGTAAAAGATGAAGAGATAGGCGATAGTCGAGATGAAATATTTAACTGGTCTAATATGTATCGGTTCCACTTCCTAGTTAACAAATGAAGTGAGCAATCCTGCCATAATTACGGAATACTTGATGAGACAAAACAAGTATGGCGTAGGTGACTGGTGCGAAGCCATAGTGCAGTAAAGAGGTGTTCTTAAACTTCTAAACTATTTTTAGTTGGTAAGCTATTGGTCTTTAATCTATGAGGATCATTCCATGCCAAATCATCACAAAGATGGGACGTTTCAACCCGACAATATCTCAGATTTGCACGAAAATTCATAGAATGGCAGATGACATACGTGGTTTAACTGAAAAGTTCTCGGCCTACCCATGAAGCATTTGTCGTAGCCAAATTTTATGTTTTCTAGTTATAGCAACGTATCTTTGCAAGGTTCCATACCAAATATCTCGCCAATATCTTTTTCTTTGTTTCGGGTATTGAAGATTGAATGCAGAAGTTGATCACTGTCTGAAAAATAGATAAAAGTTAGCAAACGTGCTGTTATCCAATGCCTGCTGATAAAGAGAATGGGTGGACAGGACATCCACAAGGACATGAAGAAAACATTAGGGGACGATGCCCTTTCCTATTCCACCTTTAAAAAGTGAATGGCGGAATTCAAGAGGAGCGGATGGCCAGAAACTGTATGTACGGAGAAAAACATTACTGCAGCCCAGGATCTCGTAGTGGTAAACAGGCGTGTGACATAACGCTTGATCACAGAGATTGTGGGCATATCCCAGGAACATGTTGGTCACATCCTAACAATTGTGCTGGAAATGCACAAGGTGTCAAGTTGGTGGGACTCGAAAATGTTGGTTGTTGAAAATGAACGCGACACACACGTCATGTCTGCCACAAACTTCCTTGAGGCCGATTCTGGGCAGTTTTGCGACCATGGACGAAGCATGGTTTCAGCACTAAGCCAGAGTCCAAACTACAATCAAAACAGTGGAAACGCCCCTTTGTGTTTGGGGGGATGCTCGGGGTGTCACTTTGGCTGAATATCTCAAAAAGAGAGCAAGTGCGAACGGTGGGTGTTATGCTTCTCAACTGAAGTGTTTGCGTGAGGACATCAAGGCGAAACGTTCCGGAATGTTGAAGAAGCGTGTCCTTTCCCACCAAGACAACGTACCACCCCCACACAAGTCCACCATTGCAATGTCTACCGTCGAGTCCTGTGGTTTCGAACTGCGTCAACACCCTCCCTACTCACCACATTTGGCTCCCTCAGACTTCCATCTGTTCTTTAAGCTCAAGCAACACCTAGTTGGAACCTTCTTTCCATTAGACGATGATGTCATGGCTGCGGGAGCGGGTTTTTTTTTTTGACATGCAGGATGAAACAATTCTATAAGGAAGAAATGATGGGCCTGCAGCAATTATGGCAAAAATATGTGGCGCTGAAAAGGGTCTATGTTGAAAAATACCCATAAACGATTGAGCTCCGAACAACCTGTCACTGGTAGGCCGAGAAATTTTCAGTCACCCCTCGTATTGTAATATACATATTAGCCCTCAGTGATACACGGTATTAATACAACATGGTTGCCAACGTCAGAAAAAACGTAAAAAAAATATGCGTACAAGATCAACAACAACAAATCATAACTTGACTTCTAATTGTGGTAGAACGTTCCTCTTGGGCTTATTTTGAAACTACGTAGGGAACAGTTTTGATAAAAAATATTATTACAGAAAAATATTGAGTTTTTCATTTCAAGGTTATGTATAGACCTTGAATATCTTTTTTTTTTTTTTTTTTTTTAAAAAAAACGTATATTCATTTTTTTCTTCTTCCAGGAATAAAGTACAGTATATATTTAAATGCAATCTATCTTTGGTGTAAGTTTTGTTTTCTGATGACTTTGGGAACAGGAGAAAAAAAAAAGAAGGCACTTAAACCCTTCTTGCACTAAACATTCTTACTGGCAAGTTCAGACATGTCTGAAAGTCTCTCACTCGCCATGTAGTTCCTGTCTGTCTGTAGCTTATGTGTGGTAAACCAGTAGTACAAGAGGCTGGTACAAATTTTATGGACAAATACTTCTGTGAGTATCAGAGTTGCCACCCATCCGGATTTTCGCCCCGATGCAATGTTTCTTTCATGTTCCCTCTTGATCGGTGATGCTATAGCACTACTTAAGCTACCATTCAATAACTGCAAAGCTGATCTTATGTTGCCACTGTTGTGTCACTTTCTTCATGAATTGCAGTGCATGGACCTTCCTCAGAAGTAGTTTGTTCCCTTCCTCTAATTCCTACTAACTAACTAACTAACTATGGCTTTCGAAACACGCAAGTTCATCGCGTCAGTAACAAATATTCATCTTTGGATCCTATGATGGGCAAGTCAAGTAACTTTTGAGCACTAACATCTACCTACCTCTCAAAGATCACTTCTAATATTGTCAACCTAACGACGTTTCGATCTTCCCAATGGCCTCTTTCCCTCCGACTTACCAACCACGATGGAAAATAATGTTCGTCATTCCCCCATTCGAGCTAATTTGTTTCCTACATTATCACAAATCATTTGATCACTGGTCAAATTTAGAAGTTTTTCAATCATCCATGGTTGTATGTTCCTTAGTTGTTTCCTACTGCTGCTGTGTCCTTTCATATCAAATTGGTTCCAGCAACGTGCCTTAGTGTATTTCGTATGCTCTCTCTCTCTCTCTCTCTCTCTCTCACACACACACAGCTCAAATTATTCAACTCACCAGAGTTGTCACCTTTTAATCGAGACAGGCTTTGTATCGGGGATCTGCAGGTAGATGGTACTTCCACGAATATATATATATATATTTACTCGTAATTTCTAAAGTTCAGCCGCAGCCCGTCAATAAAATGGCGGTTCTGGGAGTAGTGACCTTGAGAAAATAATATTTAAGCCACAAAAATTGGCGTTTTACCTAAGCTTTCTAAGAAGACATAAAATTAATTTTAAATTCAGCCTGTAATTTTTAATAACTAACTTAGACGAACTGTGTTTCTTCAAGTAACAACGAAAACGATCGCAAGTTTTTAAAGGAACACACAGACAAACAGGCAGAAGCAAGTAACAATAAGAAATTACATGTTTTCTGACAATTGAACACATGGGTGCCATTTGTGCTGAATCTTCTGTGCTACAAACTAAAAAACATGCGTAGTTTGCAAGGATTGCTTTAAAATTAGGAAACAAAATTAAATTTGCATGGCTCACAGAAAAAAATAAGTGTAGTTCAACATATTAAATAATACAATATTTTCTATGCTTCAAGAAAATCGGAACAATCTGCGTCCCGACAAAATCGGCAAGGATGGCAACCCTGCTACTCACAGAAGTTTATGTCCATAGAAACCGTACCGGTCCCTTATACTATTAGTTTACCACACAATAGCTACAACCAGACGGAAACCACATGGCGAGTGAGAGACTTTCATACGTGTCTGAACTTGCCACTAAGCATGTTTTGTGCAAGGTTTTAAGTGCCATAGTGATTTTTCTTTTTTTACTCCAGTTCCCAAAGTCATCAGGAACCGAAACATGAATTAAAGATAGATTGCATTTAACTCTATAATATACTTTATTTCCGAAAAAATTGAATATACACTTTTCTTTTAGATATTCAAGGTCAAACTATACATCATGTGACTTTAAAATGAAAAACGCAATATTTTTTTTTTTCTGTAATATTATTGTATATCAAAACTGTTTCCGAAGTAGTTTCAAAATAAGCCCAAGAGGAATGTTTCTACCGCAATCAGAAGCCAAGTTATGATTTGTTGTTAGCATGCATGCATGCATGCATGCATGCATGGAGTGAGTGAGTGAGTGAGAGAGAGAAAACTACATTTTCAAAGTTTCAAAGGCGGTAAAATAAGTTAAAGATATCTCCTTTACGATGTGCACGCGATGTGAACGGCGCATGGGGGATGTGGAGATAGCGCTCCAAATATTCTTGACCAACAGCACGAAGTGATCAGTCCTACTCTCGACCGCCTTCACCTCAAAACGTGCCCAGCAGTACCAAGGACACACTGGTAGTGAATTTGATAGGAGGCTGAGTGAACCTCAAGAAACGCCAGGAAAAACGCGGAATTGACGTTATGTTGAAAGCTTGCTTCAAACTAGGAGTGACTTTAGGATATATGAGTAATTATGCATATTGGTTACAACTCACTTCTTTTCTACAGGGTGGCCAAAATGAAACTGGTCCGGAAAAGCGTTTTCGAAATTTTATGAAAGCGTAATCTAAACAGCAAAAAAGATCATTAGAAATTGGGTGCGAGAGGTGCAGTCGTGTTTTGTGATCAATTGAATGCAACACAAAATGGTGCTAACGATAAAACAGCGTGCTTCACAGTGTTATGCGGAGCACAATTCGTGGAAAACGTGTGCTGAATTGTTTGCTCAAGAGTTTAAGAATGGAAATGTGTTAACACAAAACCTCCAGCAAAACCTGCAATGCAACACTAACAAAATGGCGCGAATAAATACCGTAACTATTCGAAACGAGTTCGAAGAAAACATTACTCAAGTGAATGATAGCATGCAAAAAAAAAAATCCGAAAAAAAAAAACCAACGCCGGTTATCTGTGCGAGTGGGAATTGAGATCGTGTGTATGTGAGAGTGGAATTGAGATCGTGTGTATGTATTTACTCCAAGTATTGCCGATATAAGCTACAGTATAATTATGGTAGGACAGCTTCATTTGTTTCCCACACCAGAACACATGTACTGGAACTGACTTTTACTTAAGGCCTTTAGGCAAATTTTGGCCCAGGCCAAATGGACGATGATAGGATCATCGTAAAACCAAAGATGGTCCAGGCTTTCTGCATGGCTTTACTTATTACAAAATGAGCAATTTAGATAAAATATATAAGGCAGGTTTTATTTTAAGCCATTTTTTATTTCATCTGCAGAAAGGCCATCTTTGCAGACGGCTTCATTTATTCCCACAGTATTTTACCCCACCCCACTTTTTTTTTTCACCTGATGAAGCCAATGTATTGGTCGGCGAAACTTGTTGTGTTTGTAATCGCCATTTTGTTAGACGGTTCAATGGCAGCGAGAAATGTGTGCCAAGTTGCAGGTAAGCTTAGAATTTGTGTCCTCCACAATAAATAATTATTTCAAAAACAGGAGGGTGGAAGCAGGAACGGCAGATGGCATTGTGGGCAAGGCTCCGACCAGGGGATGCCCTCAAGGGTCGGTATTAGGCCCCATTTTTGGGATATAGCCTTTCAGCCGTGTCTAGTGATGTTAGACGGCATGCAAGAGGTGGAGCGCGTGGTGGGCTACGCTGACGATCTGGTCGGTGGTCGTGAAGGGCAATAGTCGAGCTGACCTACAAAATAGAGCAAATAAAATAGTCATGGAAATGACATCGTGGTGTAACAACAACGAACTTACTATTTCCAAAGAAAAAAACTAAATGGGTGTTATTTAAAGGACAACTAAATAGACTGAGAGGTCCTATAATTAAGATAAATAATAAATCCATAAAACGTGAGCAAAAAACCTAGGAGTGACGCTGGACGAAAAACTAAATTTTTGAGAGCATAACAAAATTCAGAAAAATAAGACAAAAATAACACACTAAATAATTAATATAGCATCGAATGAGTTAAAAATACCAGCTAAACTAATTAAAACATACCACGATGTCATTATAAGATCAATAATGGGATAAGCGGCAAGTGTCTGGTGCCACCGAATGACGGACGTCAGACAAGCGCAAACTGTAAACAGAGCACAGAGGCAGATATAACTACGACTGTCTCGTACCTTTAGAACAACTCCTGTAGAGGCGCTGCAGATTGGCGTCGCGATTCCGCCGATGTATCTACAAATTATGCAACTAGGGGCCATGTACTGGTTAAGAAAGGAAAATATGTTGAGAGTGACTCAAATATTAAATACGCCACCTCATAACAAACAAGAAGTCATACAGAATATAACCAGTGCATGGCAAACCTTTTGGAACGATATCACAAAGGCGAGAAGACTGACTCTCTCTCTCTATATATATATACTGCCGGACGTGGCTTACAGGACAGAGCTGAAAATTGACATCCACGGCGGACTCCTTCACTCCCTTACAAGGAAAAACTAAAACAATTTAACTTGGTAGAGGACAACATATGCTACGAATGTGGGGTGGTCACAACTCCTGAACATATCGTCCTAAGATGCAAAAAGACTTCAGAGAAGAAAGGAAGCAGCTTCAGGGGATGAAGGTCGCAGATGCTCTGAGAAGCTTGGAGCATGACGTCGTCCTTAGATAAGATAAAATGAATTATATGGGCGGTAACTCGTCGTCCTCAGAAAGTTTCCTTATATTATAAAAAAAAAAAGTTTGTTATGGGGAGGAGGGCGGCCAGGCCCGTAAATAGAATATAAAAAAACGATAACTAAATTATAACCAATTTGAAACAAACATATTTTAAATAGCTCTAAATTTACAACTGTGTCGTGGAGTGAAGTGATGCCAAAAGATTAAAGTGTAGCCAATAATAATAATAAAAACAGTGACCCGAGTACCGAATTGAAATCGAATACGAATCCAAAAACCGTGCATAAACAGAAAATAAAGAATAAACGAAAGTGCGAGTGCGTGAGTGTGCTTGTGATAGTGTTGGAACACCAGCACCTTCTAATCGACTGCCTGCTGTAGGAAACCTGCAGCAACGGACGCCGAACTACTTCTGTCTATTTCTTTTGTGTGGTGATGATATGATAGTGGACATATAATAATGGACACAACTAGTGGACAGTAAGGAACATTAAGATGCAGTCGTCAAGGAATTCCGGACGACGTTGCATGCGGTGATGAACACCATATTGTGTTTAGTGTGAAAGGACCTAAGCAGGAACACGATTACAACACCAACTCAAAGCGGACACCGTGAAACAACTGGAGGACAAACTAAACTAATTATCTTTTATTTCATTTCAGTTGTTCCAGCTTCACAACGAGAGTCAACTGTTTTGTGTTGTCCTGTGATATCTGTGACGTTATATGTGTTAAATGTTGTATGTTTTTATAAACAAAGTAATTAAATTCCTACTTGCAAATTTCCCCGTAGAGAAGTAAATGACTTAATCAGAAACCAAGTGACTATCACCACACTAGTTACCAACGCAGAATCAGTCAAGAAACCAATGACTACCACCACAAAAATCTAAATCTAGCGACTTCAGTACTTCTTTTGTCAGAGCATGTATGATACGAAACTAGAATTTCTACCTACCTCGAATTCGTACTGCACTCCCATTTTCCGTAGCTTTTCTTGCAATTCTTGAATTCGTTGGATTGCTTTCATCTTCATCTCAATCTCTTCAATCTTGCTCCGATGTCTGTTCAGCATCCGGCGCTGCTGCTTCTGACGAATGACCGATGGGCAATCCGCTTCTCGAAACTCCCGTCCCCTGAACATGAAAGGACTTTGATGTTCTGGGGGAATATACTGGGCTGCAAAAAGAAGAGTCACAACATAATAATTAACAAACATCAACAAATTTAAGCAATATTTTGATAATACAGAAACAACAAATAACGGTTTATAGTGTGTGGAATTGCAGAGCGTACGCCAATATTCCCATATTGTAGTTCATTTTCGAACAGTTCTGAAACGTCCCCAAACGGTAGTATTACAAGTCATTATTAAATAGGGTAAGAAAAGATTATTTCACGATTTAGGCTATCTGGTGATAATTCTTACCGTTCCGTTTCAAAGCTACCATGAGGTCTCTATAGTAGCACTTTGATCTTCATGCCACTTCATCTGTTTCCAATCCACTGTCCGCATTACGTACTGCTGCTTGTAACAAAGATCAGTCAGTGGTCAGATATCTAAGAGAGATGTTGTGTTATTCTTTACGGGTACGTTAATACGAAGTAAAATCCGTGGAAAGAGCTTTAGTGTTTACTTGCTGTGTGCCATTCTGTGCACAAGGAACTGCAATATATATATATATATATATATATATATATATTTCAAGAGCTGAAAACTTTAATCAGTGTTTTACCACAGACCTTACGGTGTTTCAGTTAATTTGAAGCATGGTAGCCTTATCTACTACTGTGAACACAGATGAAGCTTCTCCAGGACCTTCGGAAGGAGACGCCACTTTCAGACCAGTATGATGCCTGCATGTGTACAAAATGTAGAATTACACATTCACAAAATGCCAAAAGCAAGACGGGTGCCAACTGAATTCAATGAAGCTTTTGCATGCAAACATTTCATGAAAATTGTCAGGTTAAGGCTATTGACGAGGACATAACAGTGTTCATATGGACGACTCTGAAAAATCATGTAATGAATCGATGTGAAACATTTGATTCATGTAAATTTGGTTAGGAAAAGTTACGTATAAATTCATAATGTTACCAAATAACCTACCCACTATCACCAAACAGTGGATGAGTGGTAACGCTCCCTGCCTTGTAATCAAGGGGTTCCATGTTCGATTCCCGGTGGAGCCACAAGTGTTTCGAAGCCCACGTTAAACTGTAGGTCACGTCCTTAGGACGTAATCTTCATCCAAGGGAAGGAAATTAGCAAAAGTACCATGCGTTCACGTTGCCCAGGGACCTTCGAGTCCAGACCTGTACTTGGGAAGAAAACCTATCATCACATCATCTACCATTAACACCATATTACCCTTTTCCCTAAGCGATGTTTTGACTGTTTGTTTTTTTAATTATTGTCTCTCAGTAAACTAGTGGAAAACATTGCCTAGAAGGATGGTTTCAATATTATTGAACTCGCGTGGTTCTTCTTAGCCGGGGAATACGCAGCCGAATAGCAATAAAATGTGCCCTTCTTTTGCATTTTATGCTCACTTACCGACGCTTGTTTTCAACCTGTAAAATGGAGCCACATGCTAAATTCAACTTTATCTTACTAGCTAAAAGAAGAACTGTCTACCTTTGATAATTGACAAAGTACAAGTTACAGTTTTACTGTTTATTGAATATTGGAGTATTTTTAAGAATCAATCTCTCCTCTTTAACATTGAACTTAGAGTGATTTTGAGCATTTTATATGAATTAGCCCTTATTACACGTACCTCGGAAATCTGCACTATGAAGTCTCTGATTAGAACCGTTTTATCTTCTAGCACCAGACGAAGCTCGGCATGAACACTTAAACTTGAGTCTCTCTCTCTTTCATCTACTATTCTGGCGCGAAGGAAGTTAGACTCACTTTACATACGAGTCTGTTCTCTTCTTCTGCAAACTTTACGGTGACTGATATTGATACTAAAGTTCGTATTTGTAACTACGACCATTAGTTGCTACTTAACGTATAAGTTCTACTCAAGATCACAAAGTCGCACTTTCTTGACGAAACTAACAAGGCTCTACGACAAGTACTAGTTCACTGTACGAAGTCAGTACTACTACTAGCATGCAGGGTCAAAGTAAACTGCCTTTTTATAATGTTAAATTTCATCAGATTAATTCTGCTCTCTTGGAGACAGGGAGAGGGGAAGGAAACTTGTCTTTTTTCCATTCTCTGGAAATTGACGTCATATCCTGGAGGTTTTTACATCAGAAAGGGATGGAGGAAAATGGGAAACAGCCTTGGTCCTTTCTCTTTACTTTACACGTGCTTAATTATTGGACATGGTACGTAACACTCGTTTTAAATATTAGAACATTGAAAGTCACGTTTCTGAAATACTTTTCTTGTGCTAAAATTCGCAAGTGCGATATGGCAAATAGTTTTTTTTTTATAATTTTTATAATGATTGACCGTGACAAATCTTAAAAACAACAGGTGAGATTATATCCTGTGTTACCATCTACAGATTTTTTGCTCTGGGAATAATTGTTAAAATAGCCTTGTTAATTGCACGTGCAATGTTATGGAAGTTTTTACTTCCTGTTATATTGGTCTTTTGGGATGGCTGTATTTTTCCTATTAGCTATGAATCACAATGACCATGAGGTCCTATGTTATTGCTGGAAGCTTGTCTAATGTAATGTTCATGCATCCCGAAGCAAAGGATTGTCTTTTCAACAAATAACATTTTGAATAAAGCACTTTGCATTTTCATATATTTTACATGTGTAAAAGGGCTAATTTTCACCTTTAATTTATTCTTAAGATTCTATAACTTTACCTGATTTAATATTGTATTCAAAACACTCTACAATATATAAACATAATTTAGCAAATAAATGTTATTTTACCTACAAAACAATTCATTAAACGATACAAAGATCACTAAATAATCTTATCCTATACAGTGTATATAAAAAGGGACAGCGATATGCTAACAAATCTGTGGCAAAGCAGTGAAGACATTCAAACACTTCTGTTTCTCTAAGCGAATGTTATTTACCGTAAGAATGTGGAACGGCATCCAAAGCTTGTTCGGAAACATGTACGAAAATATGGAAAACATTCCGTAATTTTGTACATTTTTTACTCTAACTCTGAATACATAAACTACGAGACATTTACATGAGGATAGACGAAGGGACGTACATGTGGATATACCCACCTCACTACTATCTCACACCGCAACCGCTTGCTATACCTCGAAGGAAACCTACAACTCAGTAATCCACCCACTTGAGACTCCAAAAGGCAGATGCAGTAAGGAGCAATCGACCAGTCATCACAACACCGCTAACGAAGGTACAATGATCTTAGAAACATCGCCATGCGTCATCTATCTTCTGCATTCGAAAGATGAAGACTAGTCCTGTTTTTCTAAAAATCCTATTGGTTTGCTCATCCCCAAATACTATTGGCATCAGCCTAGCAATGTGGAGTTTCCAGGTAACGTGACAATTAAACTATAATGGCGGCGTGAAATATAACTACTGTTTTAAAGTGGAATAATCGTGGCATTAATATTAGAATCAAGTGGTAGCATTAGTATTCTTCCAGTATATTTTACCACAGTCTATTATAGGTTGATACGAGGGGGTACCCACAAGAAAGTATATATGCGCGGGCAAGCCCGACGTACTTCCAACGTCCGCCGCTAGATGTAGAGAGAAGATACTTTGACGCGCCAGTCTGCGGAGAGCCGTTGCCCTGTGTAAACGCAGAGCTGTGCTGTACTTTCCTTGTATCGACAAACGTGTGCTGTGAATGTTGTTATGGCGGATCTGAAAGAACAGAGTGTGTGTGTGTAATTTTGTTTCCTGTTAGGGAAACTGAAGCTGAGACTGTAGTGATGCTTAAAGAAGCATTTAAAGAAGACATCCTAAATAAATTGCAAGTCTACGAGTGGCTTGCACGTTTCAGAAAAGGGGGAATTGTCAGAAAAACCACGATCTGGACAACCTGCCACAGCAAGAAATTACGAACATTGAAAAAGTGCGAAATGCTGTTTATGTAGGTCGTCGTACCATTGAAGAGATTTCTGAGGTAATGTCTGTCTTGAAGTTCGTGCCAGCGAATTTTAACAGAAGACCTGAACATGAAACACGTTGCCGCAAAATCTGTGCCTCGGTTGCTCAGGAAAGATAAAAAACACTCGCTTCATTCTGTGCCATGACCTGAAGGAGCAAATGCAAAATGACCCGGATTATCTTTCTCACGTTGACAGGTGATGAGAGTTGGTGTTACAGTTACGATCCGGAAACCAAACAGCATTTAAGTTCGATCATAAGTGAAAACAACGCTCTTTTTATTTTGTTTGTTTTTTATATGAAAGAGACTGTTGATAAGGTCAAAAGGTTAAACAGGATTTTTACATGGATATGCTGAGGCGATTGGATGACAATGTGCTGCGAAAACGTTCACAAATGTGGAAGCGTGGCGACTGGTTGCTCCACCACGACAATGCCATACACTGCTGTGCGTGTCCAACAATTTTTGGCGAAAAACGAAGTGCCCGTTGTTCATCACCCTCCGTATTCACCGGACTTGCTCCTTGTGATTTTTTTTTTATTATTCTTACGTACCAAGAACGAGCTCAAAGTGAAACACTTTTCCGATGTGGATGTAGTTAAGAAACATGCGCTCCAAGTTTTAAATAATATCAGTTGAGGACTTCCAAAAACATTTCAAGCAATGGGAACGCCCTTTGAGAAGTACGTCGCGTTAAATGGACAATATTTTGAAGGAGGCTAAGGTATTTGTGACTCAAAGTTAATAAAACTCTTATGGATACATTAGCCGCTTCAAGGCAATTCAATCTGAACGTTATCTGAGTGGTCGTACCAGTGGAGCACTAGTGAGAACATTTGGTACTAAGTAAGCTCCAGTTTACAAATTACTAGTATATCTTCTTGTTTATCAAAAAACATACAAGTTAAACTCTTTGGTCTTCTGCCGGTACGTTCATAATAGAATACACTAACCTCTTCTAACGTTTCTATTAATTTTGAATCGTCCTTGGAGTTTGAACGCAAATAAATTCATTAACAAGTAAATCGAAAAATCTATGCTAAATAAATATTTACGCGCTTTTAATCGCTCAATTGTTTTTAAAACGGTGGAAATATTTATTTAGTACAGGTTTCTCGATTTATTTGGGTCCTCTCTTCGAGAACGATTCAGTACAGAACCGAAATGTTAGGTTAGGTTTGTGTATCACAGTGAACACAATTTGAATTTATTTTATGGCCTTTACGCATCTTAGGCTCCGGCCGGGGATAGGGTAGGGAAGAGGTTGTTGGAAGGTAGACGGCCAAGGCCTATTTTGTAGGTACCATCCTAGCATTTGCTTGGTGTGACAGACAAAAAAAAAACCTGAATCATGATGGCGGCCGCTGGGATCCCAGGACCTCCCGATACTAAGCGAACGCTCTACCACTGAGCCACGGCCGCTCGGTGAACAGTTAACAGATCAGGAGTTAACAGCACTAAGTATCTAGGTTTGAATCTATTAATTTCTCATCCTAGAAATTGAAGAAAACTAGAATCGTAAAAGCAAAATTTTCACTTGTATTGCCGGTAGTTGGATGCTACCAGCTAGGCTCCGAATCCTTGACAGGTTTAACTAATTAGCCAAAAGCTAGTAGTAACATAACAATACAAGTGTGTATAGTATGAACATACCGTAAGAAAAGGTTGGCACGTTACCAGACTGAATCGTCAGATAAATCACGGAACCTGAACTCAAATCCTAAGTTCTTTTATCTCCATTTATCATTGTTTAAAGCTTCAGCTCCCCTATTTTAATGGAACTGTTAATAACAGCAAATCTTGAACGATAAAGTGATAAAAATTACCTTTCAGAATTCTGTTGAACATTACGTAATTATTCATCGTCTCAGCCACAATTTTTGCCACTTCAGGATACAGGAATTGAATAAAGGCATAACCTTTACTTCGTCCAGTCTGAAACATACGGAAAAATAGCATTTGATTTAATGTTGCAAATATACACAATATGTACATCCACCATTAAGACGATCTCTTTTTAAAGAAATATTTCTGATTTTCGTTAAACTTAATACCTAGCGGTTTCGAATGGCCCTACAGCGGCACAAAATTGCTTCAATTTCAGAATTTAAAACTGAGAAAAAATAAATATATAAGTAAAAAAGTATACCAGTTTTCTAAAACTGCATTAAGGAGTAAACATATTTTTTACCTAGAAGTAACCCAGAATTAACTTCAATTATAAAAATCAAGGTGACCATGATACAATACACTTAAATCTCGTTTATACTGAATGATTTGGGAAGAAAGAAATTAATAACAAATTGACACGGTCCAGTTTTCCTTATTATTGTATCTCTATATAATTTGCCTATCGATATGCTAATTTCTATTTAATTCAATTTGTTTATATGTAAATTTGTGAAGGTATATGATAATCCTTTCTGATTCCACCCCCTTCTTATGGTTGACCATACCATTACTATCTTCTATATTTAATTTCTGTAAACCAAGGTATTAATTTGATAATATTTTATATTATAATGAGTATGTATAAAGACTGAGTAATTATTTACGTGTGTGTGTGTGTGTGTGAGGTATAGCTGTCATACCTCTTAATTTCAGCGTGTTTTAAGAGATTTGATGTTAAATTTGTGGATAAATTCGTTTTATTAATTTTTGGATTTTTTCAGTATTTTGATTTTATGGTACGAAGCTAGTTGGCTGGAATATTGCTATTTCTTGTATTTTCTGCTCACCAGCGACGGCTGCAGCAGCGGAAATGTCATATTGTAACGGGACTCAGCCGGTTCCTTTGTAAGTACGTGTGTGTGTGCCTTTGTCTTTTCAGCCAGCCAGAGGAGTCAAATTTGGAATCGAGGACAAGTGTAGACGTCCAAGTTAACGGAGGTAAAGGACGTTTGTCGTAGGGTTCGTTTTCTTTTTCATCTTCTTCTATTTCGTCTGCTCGGGTACGGGTTTATATTTGCGGTCCTTTGCCAGCGGAGCTCAGAACAACTCAGCTCTTCGAAGCAGCAACATAATAATAATAATCATTTCAGCACTGCACACAAGAAGAAGAAGCCAATGGTAACATTGCTCGTAGGTGCTAATTCTGATAGAGCGAGGAGTCAATTGAGCTAGCGGTAAAACAGGGTGGCCACTCTTTCGCGATTTCAAAATTCCCTGACTTTCCCATGTTTTCCAGAAAAGACCCAAAATGGGTATATTCGTCTTTCTTGAAGCTAAACTCGCCCAATGTAGAGTAGAGAGATATTATTAAGAATATTAAGTCACTAAAAAGAAAAAGAAAACTACAGAAGGTAAACAGTCTAATTTTAATCACTTACCTGCCTAAAATCCAAACTACTGAAATTAATACCACGTTCGTTGAAATGTTTTAAGAAATCAAATCATTGATTTCATCATCAATTGCAGACAGCTTCTCCTTAACATCTGCCACCAACTTCATTTTCTTTGCCTCGAGTTCAACAACCTTATCCTTAATGGCATTTCTCTTCAAGGATTCAACATATACTCCATGGGCATTGCGGGCAGCATGGACAACTTTCTTCGTAATTTGAAACTTATCAATACCACCAACAGCTGAAATTGTATCATGCATCCTCCTGAGTGCAATTAGACTCTGCTCTCTGATTTTCAATCAAACTTTCTTTGTTGATTGAGCCATCTGCGTTGAGCATGGGCTTAAACCCAGAATTTCCATCCAATGGTAATCTAATCCCTTATTTTTCCTCTCATGAATCTTCACTGCTTCCAAAGCCAGAGGATTTTTAGCGAAAGCTTTAATTCAACGTCAATTTGATCAGCCAACTTTTGGATACCAAGTTTTCCAGACAATTAGACAATCTTTTTGCAGTTAGCTTGTCATCCATAAACACGCTTGGATCCAGAAACGAAATTGCTCTTCTCAGGTTGGATTTCAGAGGTGATCTCTCAATAACTTTCACTCAAACTTCTGACATCTTGAACGACAATCTTTTCGAAATTCAAGAATCTCTCTTTCTGACATAGAATTGGCTTTTCGTAAAGCATCCTTTGATGTGTAGCCAATGTTTACAAATTTAGTTTCTTTTAAGTTTTCATTGTTCTGGAAATCAATATTCACTAACGGCTTGCCCTCCAAAGCACTATCTTTCACAAAACGCTCAGCAACATGCAACACAACGGCATGGAGAGAGAGTTGTAAAGGAAAGGAGCCTCTCCCTGAAATTCGCGAAGGAAGGGTTCAACAGTCTTTGTTAATGTTGTGAAAAAGCCTAGTTTTGCACCAAGAAGATTGTCATTTATGAAATTTCTTACAGTATCAAAGCCCTTGCATTGTGGTACTTTCCTCTCATCAACAGTCCGCTGCATGTATTTCTTTATGTTGAGCAATATTTCTATGGCCCGGGAAGCAACCTCTTGGATTTTCCGTCCATTTACTGCTGCAAAATTTCTTCGGAAACATAGAACACCCTGTGAATTTTATGTAATCTGCTCGACGAGCTGGAACGTCCTTGAATAAATTATAAGAAGCCCTCAGATTTCTTCTAATTTCCAGTCCGTTGCTTGCATGGTAGCTTTGAAAGCATAATGGAACGTTTTATCCACTCTGGAAGCTACTACTCATAACAAAGAACATGTTAGAACACAACCACCGCTCTTCTTTTAATCATGTGACAGTCTGCTTCCTTTGGCGCTCAGATCAATCCAAATGGGGCTGCTACCTCAGCATGGCCTGCTTTATCCACAAACATTAAGGCAGGTTTACGTCTTATCGGTCATGCAAAATCACAGATATGAAGAAGTAGATCACGCGTTTCCATACAAAAAGCATTGCGCACGTTGAAGCTGGAAGTGGACGGGGCACGGTTGACTCTAGGTGGAGCACTGCTGGCACAAGAAGTTTACTATGTATGACTAAAGCAGATGACGTCACGAGTGACGAGCTAACGCACGGTGACGTCCACCAATGGACGTCTGCCAATTCCAGCTTCAAAAGCACGCCCGCAGTAGAGCTCTAATACAGGGAAAGCGTTTGGCAACGCAACACAGGGCTTGTCGGCCGAACTCCCTTGTTCCTGGCTGCCAATCGGCTCATGACTTGGCGCCTCACAGTTAATTGCTGAAAATATTTTATATTTCTTTTCACGAATTTTACATATACTAACAAAAACTTGGTCCTTTAATACGACCGATATGCCCTGGTGTTCAAATATGTGAATTAAAATATTTCAAAATTAAAACTTCAAGTGTGGCCTAAAGTCACCGGAGAATCACGGGCCGCTTGGCGGGCGGGGGTAGGTGAATCATGCACAGACGCGGGCGGAGATAGGTTATCTCTGTGTGCAAAATGAACGAAAAAACGTACGTTTTGCGCTATGTTTGCAAGTTTCATACTTCCATCCATTTTTTGTTCCGACTTTCTGTTTACATGCTCCGTTTTACCTGATGGGATGTGTCCAATCCGACAAGACGTACGATAAGACGTAGCGTATAATCCTGTTTTTCTGAGAGAGAGCCAAAAGGAAAATAGGCGAAATATGCATCTGAGGCAAAATACAGGAGGTAAAAAACTCTTATGGCCGGTTTCACCGACCTTCCTTAAATGTTAAGGAAGCGTTAAGTCCATTTAACGCTTCCTCACAGCGCCATAGTGTTTCACCAACCTCCCTCAAGGTTAACAGCTCCTCAAACTCGCCCTTAACTTAAGGACGCGATTTTCCTCCCTTAACTGTTTAACGCGACCTTAAATTACGTAGGAATATGGCGGACAACTATGCTGATTATAGTGTATGATTTATATTTTCCTAAATACGTATCCTTGTACTTTCGGAAATAACGTTGCTTTCTTACCTAGCAATGTAAATATGATGTATAATGTGTAAATAACACAGTAGATTATAGTTTCCTTGGTAGAACACTTTCCTGTAATGAACGTGTATATATACAATTTTCAAAACTGTTTCAGAAAGGGGTGGGCAATGCATTTGTTTCTTTTGAACTCTTGGGTCGTACTGACTATTGCTAGTTTTAAAGTTACTCATAACATTGACTATAGCCGTCGGGAATAGTTGAGGGAAAGCACTCCATAAGTAGAACATTTCGTAGAAAGCTCCCTTGTACACTATTTATAAGGTGATTCCATTGTGGATGTAATCAGATATACATTTTCACCTTGTCTTGCACAAAAGAACTGCAAACATAATGCGCTCATAGAAGTACATAGATCATTGAGATCCTTTACTATTCCCTTGAATGCTAAACCTCCTTAACTACCGACAAAACGTAATTCATATCCATTTTTAAATAGATCACAAGCCAAATCTAGCAAAACGAGTCTGTATTTATCGGAATAAAGAGAACATTGCAATTAACTAATTCTTTCTGTAAGTTACTTCTGTCATATGGCATTGAACTACTCATTTCTAATGTAGTTATTTGTATTTTTTCGGTTCCGTACAATGCAGAAGAATGTGATGTAAAATCAAAGAGTGATGTGGGTACACCAACACACATGCGCTCGTGAAAAAGTGTCCTTGCATTCATGCCCATCCCACTTGATTTTGCATCACTCTCTGCATTGGATGCAACCAAAATATTTACACTGGAAGCACATTCACCCGCCATATAACAGAAGAAGCTAATATAAAGAATTTCTTAATTAACTACGTAAGTAGGTAAGTTATGAAGGGAAAGAATGGATGAAGTTCCGCAGAGCCGATACAGCCACTGTAGCTTTAATTGCAAACAGTATAAAAAAAACAAAAAAAAAACCTAAGCCACTGTAACTTAGTAAACAATAAAAAAGAATGAGCATAAGGTAATTTTATCGGTTCTGCGGAATAAAAGCCGAAAGAATTAAAACAATCCGTATCAACATACTAGAGGAATGTGTTTATAGCTTCATCTTCTTCTATTTGCACGGTGTCTAAACTATTCAAGGTGGTCGTGCCAATGGTTGATCAAATAAGTAAAATTTCAAGAGTAAACAAGAACTGGCGTTTACATAATAATATAAAAATACTTATTTAGTCTTCGAAACAAAGCCTGAGACAGTACAGAAAAAGTCAAAGAACTCGCATTTGTTTCATTTGAAAAGACAAAAATTTATTGCTCAAGGTGAAGTTGCACCAGTAGGTGACCAGTTGTAAATAGCCAATTGTGAACGACGATTGTTCCAGTGTAAATCATTCATTCTATTTACTATAGATTGTTCCTTGAACAACGAGGGGATAAAATAATTAATTACTTCACTGTACCGTGGCTTCTAGTACATATGCACGTATATCATGTATTAGTTGTAGCTCAAGATTCACTTTATACATTTAAGTGATATTGGTGGGTGACAATGCGTTTTCTGATTGCACAGCGTTTGGGGGCTACACTATTAAACCTTACGGAAAAATAAAACGTATTTTGTTTACTGCTGTATCAAATATAATTATTATTACCGTTTGTTTACCTTATTGGTCAACCACTGGCGACTGGTCTATTACAGGTACGGACACCCTACACTGACAATTACTTTCCGTCAATCAGGCGAGATAGATAAGAAACATTTATGCGTTCTAAGGAAACAATATTTAATTTGAATTATAAGCATTCATTTGTAGGCGCTCTGAATACAGTACAACAAATACTGTACACAAAGGAAATTAGACCGAATTTGTTTACTTTATACTTAACGCACTGTGATTGTCATTTATTTGTGGCCAGTCTCGCGGATCAACCAATCGCAATTCTTGAAAATAGAACAGCATGTATGAGAAATTGCACATTCAGGAATACCAATGCTTTAACGTCTCGTTTGTTAAGGGAACCTTAAATCGTAGCGTTAAATGTTGATGCAATGGAAAAGACTTAAGGGACGCTTAAATATTTATGTAAGCGTTAACTAACGCGTTCTTAACCGAAACTTAAGGAAGGTTGGTGAAACCGGCCATTATAGTGTGAAACGTAGTTTTCAATTCTCTCTTTCTTTTTATTAAAAAAAAAGTGCCTACCAAGGTCCCTGTCATAATACCCTTGGGGGTCAAGAGTCCGGTATCATAGACTAAATGGGTAAAATATTTTTCGAGGTAAAATTGGGTAAGAATAAAAGTTTAATACGAGGTAATATTTTCGGATCCTTGAGAAACAATGTCACTCACGGAGTTTCGGAGCGGAGTCCTCATCGAGTGAATATACGGAGCCTGGGGAGCGCAGAAGCACCGAGTGGTGTCAAGAAGCGGAGCTTCCAGCAAACAAACCTACTGTGTTTATTACAAAATGGTCTTACATTCGCTCCAGCTCAATTCACAGACAGCACTGAATGACTTTTTTAGTACTCTATAAACGTCCATAGATACTGACTGACTAAAACACATATTGAAAGTAGACCAGCCTAAACCGGTAGAGCTAGATACACGAAACTTGGAATGAAGTATATCATTAAGTATTGAATGGGGGTCTGGGGACTTTTGCATAGATATATACAGGCTAAATGGCTAGGAAGCATTTATATTTTCATTCAAGCAGAAATTCCAGGTTTATCTCAAAATTCCCTTACTTTTCCAAGTTTTCCAGACGGGTGGCCATCCTGTAAACGTAAATCAGGATGGGCGGTTGGCGGGTGCAAAAAATGCAACAAATTCCAAAATGCAACGCCGGTGCACTACCAACGGAGCTCCGCCCACTCGGTGCAAGAAAGGGTCAACATCAGAACTCGAACCACAGACCTTTAGCACACAACGTCATGCTGTACCCCTTAGGCTACGAGCTTTTCGTACATAAGGCCAAATATCAATAATTATAATAATAAGAACTGAACTGTATTTAGGCATCTAAGGCTCAGGCGTCACAGAGGAGGAGAAAGGATTCAGAAGGTGTCGGCCAGGGCCTATGTTGAAGGTGCCATCAGGGTATTTGCCTGGTGTGACTGAGGAAAAACCCTAGAGAAACTTCAGTCATGATGGGCGGCCGCTGAGGTCGAACCCACGAACTCCCGAATGCTACGCCAACGCTCTACGACTGAGCTACGGAAGCTCGGTAACAATAAGAAATTATCTGTATTGAATTGAATTGTATCAGTCAAAGACTGCTGTACCATTAGCCTTGTTAAACATTACAAATACCAAAAACATATGATAGTAAATCACCAGGGGTATTCCCTTGATCACGCTAGTGGTACTAACACTCAAACGATAGACTTTATGGGTCCATGTTAACCCGGGAGAGAGATCGTGTTCCTTCTTTAGACGTGAGAGGTCGTGCTGGGTGTTTCCGACCAGCTTAATTTTACCGAATCTTATACTGATATACTGAATTTTTATTAAGATTATATTAAGAGTGTAGTAATATAATTTTAAGTTCCATAACTTTGTTTAACAAAAATCTAATTTTAAAGATGGAATAGTTTCTTCAGATTCAGCGAAAAATTAAAAACGTCAATGTTTATTGGGGGTAAAATAACCAGGAAATGCAAACACGCGAGAGGTCGCGCTAGGGGGCCAAAGACTACGGCCCTACTCGAACTGTCTCTCTCTCTCTAAGCCTAAACTACACAATTAAAGGGTAACTGAATGGTGTATTATGCTACTCACATTTTCTGCGAGGATTTGATGGATTAGAGAGGGAAGGCAGAGGAGCATTTAAAAATAGAGACGTAAATAATACAAACCTGGTCCAAAAAACGCTACGCGACCTCTCCCCGGTTAAAATAAATAAACAATGAAGGGAACAGCATCAGACTTGTTAGCCACAGCGATAGGTTAGTTGCTGAAATAATATCCAATTTCGATTGTGGCCAACAAATTATATAATTTGTGACGATGCCGAATTACATTTGCTTCCTCTAGGAATAGTGATTCTCAAAGGGTATGCCGCGAAATTACGTGGCTAGCCGCGTGAAAAACAACAAAAATACCTTTAATAAAACTTAAATAAAAAGTAAGTCTGAATCAGAGATAAAATATTTTCACAACGTTACTTATTGATTGATACAAGAGGAAGAAGTACACAAAGTGTAAGTAGTACTGTAAGTAATACAAAGTGTACGCTTTACTCCTTGAACATCCACTTGAGAAAGTGGACTAGATAGAACTAAATATTCTGGTGACTTTTCCAGGTACACTTTTCCACTTTGCCTTAATTTAGAAGTTGGTGACAAGTGGTATTTACCACATAAGTTACTGTAATTACTATTATTATTGAAAAGTTTACATAACCATAAGCGTCAGAAAAACACTGGAAGTGGCCCGGTTTGGAAAAAAATGTAGTATGGTCAGCCCAATTAGATGTTTAATTAAGAGGATCACGGCAAAAAGTAGATATTATCAAGACCCATCCCACGTGATCTAATGACTACGGTCGCAACACTTTGGATAGGCATTGAGAACGAAACCAGGTTTGAGTCTGCATTTGTCAATTCTGAATTTGTGTCCCAGTTTCACAAAAGGCAAAAGCCGGGATTGCACCTACACAAAGGCCCTGGCTACTACCATCTAGATCCCTTTGCACGGAAAAGTGCCGTCGAAGGATGTAATCCCTCAAACGTGTAACGCGCTTAGGTCTCAGATGTCAGTCAATGCTCAAGAATCAGAAATTTAAAAACAAATTATAACACAGAGCTGGTTAACATATTAATGAACATTGGTAAAATCTTCCAACATATTTAAAAATGGCATATTCATGATAAAACTCGTACCGCCTCGTGTCAAAGATTTTGTGCAGCGATAGGAAAGAACCATTCTCTATTTAAAGATTACAAAAGCAAAATATGAAACCTAAACGTAACTCTATACTTCTGTTAAATGTGATTTCTTCTCACCTTTTCACTTCTTCCGAGTTTTACTTTGGTAACTTGTCCAAACTGACTGAAATACTTCCACATTTCATCTTCATAAAAGCCATGAGGAATATGACCCAAGTACACGACTCCCATTCTTGGCTTTTCTTTTCTAGGTCTCTTAAACTGTCTTCGGACAGTTTTTTTCTAAAAGGAAAAGAAAAAATATTAAACAATATTATTTCTGTACTGCGTTTCTAAATATTAATAACAAAAAATATATACTTTATTTTTCTCCACGAAGAACACGTGGAGATATTTTTTATTATTTATTATTATTATTTATTTATTTATTTTGATCCACTTTTTGAATCTCTGATTTTGAGGTGCGCATATATTTGAAAATACGGTAGTTCTGACCAATTCATGTACAATTCGATCGACATTTTCACCAACACATTCAGTCATATTTTCATACATCGTTTACACTTATCATTTCGAAACGAATACAAAGATTGCCACATTTATAGAGGAAGTGGTAATGACAATATGTAATTGCTTTATGAAAACACCCTTTCCCTTACACATATTTACATGTACATATCCAGGAGATTTACGTAATTAAAATACAGCTCCTTTAAAAATATCTACGTTATGCCTGAAAAAGCATCGCGTATTGACGACATAGTAGAGGGCAGAATTACAAGTTAAGTTTGGTTTTCAGATACCCTTACCTTCCGTGCGTACACAAAAATATCTTTATCATTTATCCTGCTGGTAAATCCTTAATGGACTCACATGAAGTACACAGTTCCTGTGACTGCATCAAATGAGAGACTAGTAAGCCACGAAGAAACAATATTTCTTACAAGCTCAAGTTACAAGCAATATCTACATTTATTCTTTTAAATTTCTGACTTCATCAAGAAAAAAATAAAAATGTACAATACACTTGAGAGCGTTTTTGGCGACTGGGTAGCCGTGCGGTCTAAGGCGTTAGGTCAACGACTCACAAGGGTCCCGGGTTCGAGTCCCGGCAGGGGCATGGGTGTCTTTTAAGTCGAACGTGACGGCCCGAAGTCAACAGTTACTAGATTGGGGAGATTTATGTCATAAATAAAATCTAAGTGCGTACTATCATCACTTGCGAAGTAAAATCTTATCAGCAAGATATTCGAACATTATGTTCTTATTCCTGGCAAAGACCCATTTAAAGGGCTTAAATGTTATGTACAACGTGCAAATTTTACATGCTGAGGCCCTAGAGTTTCCCCGATAGCGGGGTCTAAAATCTAAAACCTCTGAAAACAATAGCCTCCCAAACACTTAGTGCTAGAATCACGGTTCTTGGCGTAGAGCCCATGTGGAGCAATGGAAAAGCGTTCGCTTGACTTGCGAAAGGCCCGCGGTTTGAATCTTATAGTCATGTGAACATTTCTTTTTTACTTTTCCTGTAATACGCGTCTAAATGTTGTGCGTTACAGGGTGCTTTTGACATTTAGTGTTCTTTCACTCATATTCCTCATTTTCATTCTTTTTCTTAAAAAAAAATCTGATAGTTTACGTAGTACAGTTGTATCTTCATATAAAGAACAGAAACAGTATGAAAATCAGAATGAACAAACAGCTGCATTACATGTGCAAAATTAATAATTCGGCAAGTGTAAAGATAAAATTAATTTTATGGGCGGTAACAGCACTATGGCTTACGCCCGTCCCGATACGGGAAAGACCCTTATCTTGGTCATGTCAAAACTTAGCTGTTGATTAAAATAATAAAAAAGATGAAGATGTAAAAGGTCTTCACACTCAACCTACTGGTGTAAATGGCCAGTATAACGAGGATGCCTGTAAATGGGTCCTCGCAAGATAAAACAAAAATAGACCATAAAACTTAACAGCTAAGGAGCATAATCATATAAAATAAACGGAAATCATAAAACTCACTGCAAAAACAAGTTAAAATATTACCGTTTAAGTTTATATCTCAGTTTCCCTTTCTTTCCCACGAGATTAAAATCCATATCCATCAGGGGGTCCTCAACCATGTCGGAGGACAAAGATGAACTTGGTTGATGGATAGTATGTGCAGACTCGTCCTGAGCTAATTGTGCAGCCAAAACGTTCGTCAAAGTCTTAATGCTCGTAGCGAGAGGTGAAGTTCGAGCTAATTTGGAGACTTTATAGGGACTAAAAGTAGGCGTAACCCGTGGAGCTCTAGAACTCTGCACAGGTGGTTTTTGTCCCTGACTCTGTGTCGGCGTATTGCCAGAAGTCTCTGATCCTTTGGGAGGCTTCGGAGGATCTACACGCACATCAGACTCTGTTTGTGTTGAGACATTAACTGTCTGGGTACCAACCGAGACAGTTTTAACTGCTATTTTGGCTACAACATGTGAAAACGCACCAGAGGGAAGGGTGCGCTGAGACTCTCTTAATCGACGTTTTGCATCACCAGCGGATATTTTCTCTAATACCATCAGCTCTCTAATGCGTTTTTCCTCCTTAAAAATAGGACAGTCACGCGACCAGGCCGTGTGATCACCCTTGCAAATAACACACTGAGGTTTCAGTGACTTACAAGGATCCGCACCATGGCTACTGGTTCCGCAAATTGCACATACAGCAGAGGTCACGTTACATGACGTGCTGGTGTGTCCATAATGTTGACATTTAAAACAGCGGAGCGGACTTGGTATATAAGGACGGACAGGCAAGCGATAGAAAGCTGCCTTCGTGTCCTTAGGAAGCTGAGGCATGGCAAATGTCAAAATTAATGATCCTGTGGGTTGTAATTGACCAGTCTTTCTGCTGTGGATGCGTTTAACATGCACTACGCCTTGACTGGCGAGTTCTCTTTTAATCTCCTCTTCAGGAACATCTTGAAGATCCCAACAAGTTATTACGCCCTGTGTAAAATTCAGTTGGCGGTGTGGCTCAACTACAACTTCAAGAGTTCCAATTGAAGTCATCTTCAGGAGATTATTTGTCTGTTTGTCAGTAGAAGTCTCCACTAATAACGTGCCATTCCGAAGCTTTTTAACATTATGTAGCACACCTGCAACATGAGTAAGTTGTCTTTGAATGAGGAAAGGGGATATCTTCTTCAAACCACCCGAATTGTCTGTTTCGTTCTTTACTTTAATTACACGATATCGTGTGATAGTTGGTACGATACTTGTCTGTTCCTCTACTTCTAGTTTCTCTTCTTTGTCACTGGTAGATTCATTAGCTGTATGCGCCTTCTTACTTACGTCAGTGACTTTTTCTTCATTCTGTCTCTTCTTTCTCTGCTTTTCTTTTGGCGAAGGCGACTGATTTTTAGGATGTGGTGGAGCCATGGTGAATGAAAGCTGTAAATGCCCACACTTCTCCGTCTTCGTTCTGAGGAGCCAACGAGGCTGCCGGGTACTACCCTCATCACCCTTGTCAGCAAGCTGGAAATCGGGGCGAAGTCCAATGACTTCGCGTCGAAATCACTTGTACTCCCGACTGATGGATACTTGGGACACCCACTCCCCCGAGTGTTGGCGAGACCAAAGGTCCGAAGAGCTCCCCAATGGCGCACTTCCCAGTCTCAACGAGCTAGACCATCCAAGAATCTGCTGTTAAGAACTAGGCGCTATCCAATGGTTCCGCCTCCTTTCCCCTGGGCCCAGGGGCCATCGTCAATGCAAATTCATCCTGTCACATCCTTGGTCATTGCGCGGAGGCGCAACTCACAGCACAAGAGGAGATGAAATAATGAGTCATCAATGGGTGAAAAATGGGGTGAATGTAAATGAAATCCTCTCGGCTGGTCCTTTCAAGCAGCGTAGATGTTTAGCTGCGAGGGCTGATTGCAGCCGGCAGAAGCCAGCTGGACGATGGGGTCGCCAATTCCCTACGCCGTTGTTGGCTAATTGCAATTCGGCAAGTGTAATGCACGCTTTTATTTATTCTTATTTTCACATTGTATCTGCTTTTTGAACATACTACTGTACCATATTATTTTAAAAGGACTCGAAAATTTCCTTCTGACCCAGGCACTACAATAATATAAATAAAACTTGATGCACAGGCTTTGGGAATACCAACATCAAAACTGAAAAAATAAGTTAGGCGCCATACTCCTATTTTCAGTCGCCATGGCGATCTAGGGCTCGAATTTTTTTCTTCTGACCTAGGTGCTAGATCTGAAAAACAGACGCCACAACAGTACAAATAGAGTTTGATGCACAGACCTACAAATTTTGGCCTTAAATTACAGTTACTTGTATAAAAAGGTTAACCTTACATTAGTGAACAAGCTATCCCTCGAAAATTAAAGCAATTGAAGGTAATATTAGTGAAGTTTCACAAAGAGCACGGCTGTTCTACACTGATATAATTCCTACATTGCATACTATACAAGAACCAATAAGTGATATAGATATTATTGCACTACAAGACTGTTTTTACTTTAGTACAAGGGCATAAATGGAAGTAAGTACCATCCATATCAAGTAAATTCGTATTACTATTTCTAACGTAATCTAAATTTCATATTTTGAAAACATTATTGTATTCTTTTTAATTATATAAAAAAATATTACAAATTTTTAATAAAATGTGATCGTTCTTCAAATAATTCCAAAATCAATACCATAGCCTGTCCG